>JAFBJS010007399.1:225947-328447 GCA_016785265.1 Paraplagusia blochii
GAACAAAGGTCATTGGTCAAAATAGTTCACTCCTAATGCTGAGCAGTAATAAATATTTGCTGACATCAACAATCAGTTGGCCACAAAAAAAAAACAGAGAGCACGCCCATAACAGTGTCACATGAATAAGAAATTAAGTAACGTCAGAAAATTGTTTGGTGTGAAACTGATTAAAATGAATACATAAGTCAAAAGAAGATAGAGACTCCATAGAAACATCAGTTTCCTTCTGCTATAGCTGTGGTTAGAAAATTAGAAAACACCCCTGTAGGTGGCAGTATTGCAATTTAACAACGGCAAGCAGCCAGAAACATCTCTTTACGATAAGAAACAACTTACCATAACTTTGTCACAAGTTAAAAATCCAATTTTACAGCCATTGTGTCCAAATAAACCACTGATTACAATGATTACATGAAGATTACAGACACTGGATGATTCTGTGGTGCTTTATTATTAGATAAGGGTTTACACCTCAGCTCCATGCTTTTATTTTTTGGTATTAATAAATTATATTTGTACTTTTTGCTATTGTATTTGGCTCAAGAAGTTCAGCGTCCCTGAACCGGCACGGACTGGTACCGGTCCCCAGCCCAGTGGTTGGGGACCACTGCACAACAACAGTCACCAACATGGCTGCCTCTATGGTTTTATGTAACATTACTGACACAGAGAAGGTCTACCTGTAGTCTTCAAGTCCTCTAGTCTTCTACAGTGCATCAAATGGATTTGAACTGGTTCCAAGTTCTGGTTGTAATACCAGTAAAACTATGTTTTTTATTAGGCATAAAGTCTTTAATTTATTTGTGAGAATATAACAAATGTGTCTTTTTTCCTCCTATGTGACCATAATCACCACAGGGGGACGAGTTTGTTCAGACTCAGTATTTGTTGCTGTTTGTCCACACAAACATGTTCTCTCTGTTCTGTCCCTTCTAATCGCCTGGGTTCCGTTTTGTTTTGTCGCTGGTAAGAATCGCAGACAACGGCACAGAAGGGAAGCCACACTGACTCATCTCAAAGACAGATGATAACAGGAGACGGCCAGGTGTGTGTGGGCGGGCATGAAGATGATGGAGACGGCGGAGTGATGCAAACCTGCCTTTGTCACTCAGTCAAAGAACAACAACCATAGTAGCGGAAGGAGGCGCTGAGGAGACGCACGCATCAGATTAAATTCCAAAGGAGGAGGCAGACACTGGGACAAAATCAGACTTCAAACCCTGGGGGACGGACCACAACTTGGGGTCAACACTAGAAAGTACCCCATGCCATTTATTTATCAGCCCCCTGTCCCCCAGGGCTGCACATCAGTTCCCTTGGACCTCGGTCTGATAACCTTCAGTGTCATCTGGAGAGTCTCCATCAACAGAGTGAGACACAGGACAGAAGAGTCTTTGTCAGACCCGACGTCTACATTGATGAGGGAGGGTGGAGGAGGTGCAGGGGGGTGTAGATAGACATAATAAAAGGAACGAGGAACCGATCCAGACACTGATACTCATAGCTACATCAAAACAACCATAGGGGGCGGGACACAGATGAAGGAAAGATAAGGAATCAGAAGGAACCGGGACCAGGGAACAGGAGGAATTCTCATTGGTGCAGATGTATGTAATAATTAGGTGTTGATGTTATTGATCCATTCATTGGTTAAATAGTCAATTAAAGGCAGGAAATATGGACTTAAAGAAACAGGAGATACTGCGTCATCCAGGTCATAAGACCAGGTCTAGACTAGAAGTTCTGCTGTTCCCTCTGACATCAACCAGGAACTGATGAAGTTCCTCAGTGGATAAAAGAACTTTCAACATCAAGAACTGCAGTTGTTGACAAACTAACTTTTTAGATGCAGTACTTATACTTCCCACTAAATCTCACTAGTACCACAACAAGTTTCTGTTGATGAAGGTTCTCAGTCATCCAGGTAATGGTCAAGGTAAAAGGGTTTAGTCAGACAACTGCACAATCAGTGAATGAAAACTGAAAGTCCAAATGTCAAACTAAACCCTTTGACCTTTACCTGAAGGTATTTGTCTGAACTGCCATGAACAGTGACTATATATTATATTCTGCTCAAAACCAGAAACCTCAGGTCGAAATCCCTTTTCATCGTCCAAAATAAAGGTTGGTGACTAAAACTTCCTGGTTTGGCTGGTCTACATCAACAAGAGCTGGGAATAAAGATGGACGGCTAACAACTGCCAATGGTCGGAATTGGTTTTAAGTAGGAACTGCCCAGACGGAGGCGTGGAAAAGGGACGACAGAATTTTTGTTTTTAGATTCACTGTTATTGAGGTCAGGCTACTGTGTCCTAGGTTTGCAGCTACAGTCCAGCCCAGGTGTGGGGAAACATTTTGTTTGGCAGAGCACAATTGGTCCTAAAACTGGACAAAGGGGACAGATTAGGACCAAATAGATGGACAGTGATGAAAAGTGCATAAAGACCAAAAAACTAAAATGGTTTAGTGTTTTTTCAGTGGGAATTTATAGGGAAAACAAAGGTAGAAGTAGAATCACATACATTACACTCAGCAGATGCATTTATTGAGAGCAACTTATTTTTAACAAGTTCCGTGGGCCACAATTGCCCCCCAGGCCTTAGTTTGTCCATCCCTGGTGTAGCCCTACAGCAGAAACTGCTGCCACATCTGACGTTAAAATTGTCTGATGTCCGTATGGACACACAGGGAGACAGAGTTGAAACAGAAACGACACTGGTCTTTGTTTGTCTTCCTCTTTTGCACATCACTTCAGTCAACAAGAACAGTACTTTCTTTTCCAAGTTGGTGAACTGAAGCGTCAACCTGTGACCAGCTGCAGTGCCGTTGTGTGTTGTTGTGTTTCAAAATACTTCTGAGTTGCCGACTGAAGGAATCGACAGAAATCACTAATTGATGACGATGGCACGTCTTCTAACATCAGCCTCTGTCTCCTTGACTCCCTCTCTGTGTCTCTGTGTCTCTGTCTCTCTTCTGCTGGGTGGGATGGCGAGCAGTGACAATGTTAACATTGAGGAGCTGAGCCGTCCATATGGTAGCCAGTGATAAAGTAGCGAGCGCGTGGGAGAAACACACACATACCGCCACTGACTTCCATTTCCTGTCTCTCACCCACCAGGTCTAACTAATGCAACAGATGACCATAGCGATGTGTGTGTGTGTGTGTGTGTATATATATATGTATATATATATATAGTGAGTGTGTCTCTCAACAGAATGGATGTCTCTTTAATACAGTGTCTCATGCTGTCTCAGGTTGATGTTCAATGGACCAGAGAAACACAGTCGTATAAATGGTGACTTTAATTTGAAATACTTCCACTTTTGTTTTTCACTTCGGGAAAAGTGTTTTTTTGGGTCAATTGTCTCTTTGTTTTTGTTGAGATTTTGTCTTGGTTTAACCCTCAAAAATTCTAAACGAATTATTAATAGAATACATAAAATTATATATTAATATAATATATGTCATTTCTCTACGGTGACATTTGGTGAATTCAGTCCATAAATGAAGCAGACATCAGAAGTGAAGAATTTTTGCGCATCAGTGAAATGTACAATGTAGGGAAATGTTGTCATTTAAGCTTTAAGTGTTTTAGTGTTTACTAGTGTTAATGCCAGTGGCTTCAGGTGTAAAGGTAGATGTTTACACACTAACCTGGATCATCATGACCTGGATGAATGAAGATTCTCATTCATCCAGGTCAGATATTAGTTGTAAGCAACTGGACTTCTTCCTGTGGGTGGTGAGCCCACTGGAGGTTATGTAGGTTGGGATGGTGCTATGACCAGACCACCTCAGTGTCAACCTGGCAGCTGGTGGATTAGAACCTGAAGACCTGTGGACCAAAGTCTGCTTCCTTAACCTCCACCACTGTGAAATCTTTTTTTATTATCATAACACGTAGGAAGTGACAGTGGTGTAGGGGTTAAGGAAGAAGAGCTGGGTCCACAAGACTTCAGGTTTGAATCCACAGGAAAACTCACAGTAGGGAGCAGTGTGATTTGGGTGGCAGTGGTGGAGACTGCTGCTCCTGTGACCCAATGACAATTGAAGATAAATGATTGAATGAATGAAGGATGAATGGCGTAGAAATGCTGGGAACAACACACAAGATGTGGGTCCCAACGCTGCCGTGCTCAGAGCACCTCAGTGACTGCCTGGCCACATCTTTAACCGCTAGGCCACCACTGTCGCCCTTAACAACAACTAATAGATATAACAGCTGTAGATACAATGTTCAGCATGTTGTCACCTACAATATCAAATATCACCAAATGCACCGTCACACGTGGACACTGAACGCAGCATTCGCACAAAACATGAACAACACATGAAATTACTGCACGGTTTCATTCAGCTTTTAATGAAACACAAACAACAATGAAATACTCCAGTAGGCTCTGGATGTTAAGTAACGTTTCCATGACAACGTACATTCAGGTGAATGAAATGAGCTGTAATGTGGAAGTGTACTGCACACAGTTGTTACCTCATGACAGCAGCTTCACTGCAAAACTAAGGACCGAGTCAAAGCAGCTTCCAGTTAAAACCAGGATCATTAAAGCGTCATATTAAGTGACCGCGGCCTATAAAAAAGATACCTGAGACAAAGTCAATACGGGGCCTGAGCCGGGCCTGCGCTCCAGGCCCCACTCGACCTATTTTCGGCCCACAGTTGATGCGGGCTGCGTGGAGTGGACTTCATGAATGGGAGTTGGCAGCTGCCACCTCCTGCTGAATGGCTGACAGATGAATGGGCAGTGGGTGAGCGGATTTAGGAAGAGCGGTCAGAGGGCGACGGTGTGCACATCCCATCATATCGCATCACATTAGATGACAGCAGCCCCCACCACCACCACCACCACCACCATCACCACCACCTTCGTCCCGCCTCCCCAGGAGCTCAGTTGCCCAGACCTGAGTCCCTGTTAAATGGATTATCAGAAAAGCTCCTTCAAACAGAGGAAAACAGCCCAGCTGCTCTTCATCCACTATCTCTCAGCGTGATCAACACCTAAACACACAACTGTCATCCTCACACAAGGCGGGATTCATCATCAAAACACTGCATCCTCCTCTTCCTCCTCCACCTCCTCCTCCTCCTCATCATCCTCATCTCCATCTCCCTGCACCTCTTTCTCCAGCTCCTGCTCAGCACCTGAAGGTTTGTTATTGTCCTCAACAAATGTTGTTCCCTACCACCGTCATCCTCCTCATCATCATCACTGCCACCACCACCACCACCACCATCATCATCATCATCATTAGCCCTTTGCAACACATGCTCCAATCAGAACGGAGCAGAGGAATAAAGCGCAGCTGCAGCAGCAGCTCCTCTCCCCTCACCTCAGTGCAGGACTGCTGTCATGACGCTGGTGTCTGCGGTGCGGAGCCTGGTGTCGCGGTGAAGATGTTCACTTCCCAGAATCAGACATGTCTCCCCCGCTCCTTCTCTCTCTGTCCCCGGGCTTCACATCAGCTCAGCTCCGCTCTGCTCTGCCTCCATCTCTGACTGTCTGCTCGACGCACACTGTGCTTTTACTTCTGTCCTCCTCCAAGCACCGACAAGTTATACAGTAGCAGAAACAAGTGCTATTTCCGGCATGAGCTTTCAGAATAAAGTTCAAGAAACGTTCGTTCTTTTAAATAAATTAGATGAACAGTCGCAATTCAATCAAAATATTAAAATTAATCATCTACATGGGGTTTTAATGGCGTACGTATATAATATATTATAATATTCCGGAATAATTTTCGAGTCGTATCGGATTTCCCGCTTTAGACATGACATGTACCTGACAATAATAAAACAAGATGGGCATGTCGAAGTTGAACATTTTTTTAAGTACAAAACGAACATGTTGGTGAAGGTGAGAGCAGTTTGGAGAACATTGACTGACAGAGAGAAGGAATACGTTTTCGAACGTGAAGTCAGATTCGCTTTTATTTTGAAGGACCGTTGTCACCTCGACCCCGTCCCTTTGTGGCTGAACTGAACACAACTTCCGTCACTGGGGGGCGTGAATGTGTTTCAGTCATCCACTCAAAGGCCACCATGCCCTTAAAGGAGCCACGCCCTTACAGAACAAGACATAGGAGTGATCACATTTTTACATGTTTATTGGCAGTAATAATATAATATAATATAATATAATATAATATAATATAATATAATATAATATAATATAATATAATATAATATAATATAATATAATATAATATAATATAGTTCAGTCCAAAGGAGAAAAAGAGGGAAAAGGTAAAAACACAACCCCGACTGACGGATGTATTTTTACATTATAATCACATTATGCCAATTCGTTTTAAATACTAAAATGACATCAATGAAGAGTGACTACTTCTAATGAGTCATCACTGACTGTTAGTCATCATCTGCTTCACTGTAGACGTGAACAAACTACAGTTAACGCTCACATTCTCGACTGAAACTTAATGGGAAATTCAGCTTATGAACAGTTTATCTTCCTCTTGATTCCACATGGCTGCATGTTCCAGAGCAGAACTCTCCTAAAACGGATTTCCGTGTTGAAGTACTCGGCACGTTTTGGGTATTTGGAAGTTTTGACCTGCAGATACTTTTCATGCTGAGTGATGTTTACCTCTCCACGGAGCAGACTGTGGCACAACTCCACTATAATCCTTACTGAGAGGATTGACTCTGCGGCTCCATGCTGGCTTTTCACAGCTAAATTAATAACAAAGGCAGGTGGTTGACAAGTGGGAGGTGAAGCTGCAGCATGGGGTCAGTGCTCGATTCCTCAAAATCTGACCTGGCCGTCCAGAAAAACTTTTATCTACAAAATAAAATTTAATACAGGGCAGTGTTTTAGATAACTCTAAATATTTATCCATGTTAGGTTTCCCCAAAGCATATCGTCATTTTCCATCTCCATATCTTCTACTCTGACTACCTCCATGTCCTCCCTCACTGCATCCATCAATCTCCTCTTTGTCTCGTACCTGGTAGCTCCAGGATCATTCTTCTACCAATGTATCCACTGTCCTCCTCTGAACATGTCCAAACCATCTCAATCTGTCTTCTCTAGCTTTTTCTCCAACCTCAACAAGACGATGACATGAATGATAATAATAAAGAGCAAAACTGTTCATCACTTCCAACAGGATCATCATCAAAAACCAGATGGATTTAATGTTTTTTGGGGATTTTTGACAAACAATTCCTCCATATAGAAAATGTAATTTCTGCATTTTTTGATAGATTTGATTTATTTTTATATCGACAGTGGTTTTCCCTGTCTCTGAGGTGACAGTGATGACCGTGATCAGGAGAAAATCCTGAAACAAAAAAAAGAGACCCGGACAAAGCAGTATCCTGAGTCTCTCTCAGCGCGTCCCTCCCCAGAGATCCGGCTTCTTATTGATCCGCATGCACTTCCTGCCGGAAGGATGAATCGGCAGGAACCTTGGTAGGGGGGTGGGGTTGTGACCACTTCATTCTCCTTCTCATTCACACAACATCTCTCCTCCCTCTCTGTCTCTCACACACCCTCCCCTCGCTGTTTCGGTTCCTCTGACCAAATACCAGTGTATCACTCAGTTCCTTATTGACTCCCCTGGTCACACCTCAGAGAGTCAATGTGCTCTTCCTCTGACAGCTGACAGACCTGAGTGGCCACATCTGTCACCTGACACTGCTGTTACAGAATAGTACTTCCTGTGTGCGATTGGAGGGTCAAAGCCCAACAGGACGGCACTAAGAATAAACACTTCCTGTCACCGACTGAGATACAGTCGACAGTTTTGTCCAAAGAATTTCATCCTCTGAGAGTGAGACAGGGAGAGAGTAAGACAGGGAGAGGCGTTTTCAAGTTGATTTCCTGTGAAAGCATCTAAAGTGGTTGGGTTGGAGATTGGCCTCCTGGGGCTGTTTGAGGATCAATGTGTCAGTGGGCTCTAATAGGAAGCTGCCCCTCGCTGTCTCCCGATGTGGAAAACACAGAGCTGAGGAGCAGAAGAAAGTCTCGGCGGCGACTCCTTCCTGCAGCAGAGACGTGTAGAAAAAACTGATGGGGCACAGGTGGAGAACTGAAGGAGGAATTACTTTAGCCAACTCTTATTATCAGGTATGGGCTGATATTAGGACTCGTGGTCCACAACAGGTCCTCAAATGTGGCCATAAACTTGCATTTTGAGGCATGTGGGAACTTGTTATTTTTCACTTATTTTTACGATGGTAAGGGTCCACCCTTACACGTTCTAGACCAGGGGTCTAAAACTCAATTTCACAGCGGGCCAGAATTGAAAACAGGCATGAAGTCACAGGCCAAACTATATGAAATTAACTATTAATGCGCATGTTTTCCCTTCTATCCAGATATTAAATAGTGTTTATTTTCATGAGGATACACTGAATCTGGAAAAGCCAAAGCTTATTAGAATCAAGACATGAGAAATTGTATTAGAAAACATTCCCACATTATTGGTATTTGTGTCTTATTCTGTCTCTTTGTTGTCTTTTCAGATCATTTTCAATGTAAATCTTTCTTTACAGAACAAAATGTATGTGCTATAACAAAAAAATTACATGCATTATTATTATAACAAGTTCTGAGAGTATGTAAGGTCTACATACTGGTGGGCCAACTATAGTACACATTTTATTTGACCTCGTGGGCCAAAAATAGTTACAGTGTGAACCAAATTTGGCCTCCGGGCCAGAGTTTGACACATGTGTTTTAGGTGAAAACTTTAGCATGTTCAAAAAATTCTTTTTTTTTCGAGCACAAAAATTAAGGCACCAGGTCAGGTGCAGATGAATGTAGCATCTGTGTAAACAAAGATAAATGCAATGCAATAGATTTTTTTTTTTGGCTATTCTACCTTATCTAATGACTATTTACAGGCCTTGAAGGGAAAGGGCGGAAATATAATTTATATAAAATATAAATTAGTTTGGGCAGACTAGATTAAAATGCCAAATGAGCCACATGCGGCCCTCGCACCGTAGATTGTCTAAATTTACTCATGATGCAAGACTTAAACGCACGGTCAAACATCAAAAATACCACCGCTGATGTTAGAGGTCTGTGTTTCTAAGATGCAAAGATAGGTTTTATGAATTAACAGAACTCTACTCGCATGTGAAGACGCCACCAGGTGGCTGATCTCAACACACAGTGTCACCAGTCGGAGTCTGAAGGCTGAGTCTCAGCAACGTTCACTGACAACTTGAGTGTGAAGAAATTAGCAGCTGTGATCCTCAGATGAACCTGTTGCTAAAATGAAGGTGTGTGAGTCAGCGAGGACCAGTGACTCACTGCACTGTGTGTGTGTGTGTGTGTGTGTGTGTTGTCAACATTGTCTTGTACCTGAGGTTTACACCTCTTTCTATGAACAGGCAGGTGACGACGGGTGATGTCAGCAGTGATGTCAACACAGACGGCTGAACAAAGCAGAGTGAACATCAGCGTCACTGAAACACAGCGTGAACACATCACCAGGTTAAATATTCGTCAGGAAACAGGAAACACAACGGCCCAATGGATTTCCTTATTTTTTGTTTTGATGCATTAACGTCAGAATTCAATAAAATAAAGCCATAAAGAGTTTGTGTATATGTTTTAATTTTTATTATCCATAAGGTGGGCCAGATATAGCCGCCTTATGGGCTTGTTTTGGTCCGTGCGCTGTATGTTCGACACCGTTGTCCATCTGTTACCAAGTCTCAGGGACAGCAGTCTCCACCACTGCCACCCAAATCCCACTGCTCCATACTGTCAGCCCTCATGTGGGTGGTGACTCCACTGGAAGTTCTGTGGGTCAGGACGGTGCTATGATCAGAGCACCTCAGTGGAAAAGGGAATAAAATACCATTTCAGTGTCAATTAGTCGACAGCTACAAAAAAAAGTGTTGGAGATGGAGATAAATTGTATTTAACATGGTGACAAAAGGAAAGTCAAAGAAAAACTAATATTATTCCTAATATTATTACAACTGCTACATAAATCACACTGCTGAAAAAGACTGAAAAGACAGAAATATAATGATAATATAAATTAATACTATAATTTGGACACAATTAGCGGACGGATTAAATTGACAAGCGTCCCACATCCAGACCCCAGGCCGTAGTTTACCTGCATCTCATATAGAGTGAATATTTGACACTGATGCTGCTCAGTGTAGGATTGTGGAAGACAAACCAGAGTGAGATCCACTTAAATACCACCAGTAACTACAGGCGATCGAACTGGTGACCGTTTTGGTGTAAGGTAAGAGACTTAACCACTAGTCCAGCAGGTGGTATTTGTTTATTATTTTTAGATCATCATCCAACACAGTTGACATGTTGGTCATTGTAATATTTTATATTGTTGTTTATATTGTTGCTGTCGGTTGGGAACGTTCATTCACAAATGTCGTCTCCGAATGGAAAATGTCTCCAACAACTGGGATGTGAGCAAACATGGTCAGAGCACCTGGTGGGCTTGGAGTGTGTGTGTGTGTGTGTGTGTGTCTGTTTGAGGGGGTTCTATTGATGGGAGGGTGCTTGATCAAAACAAAGGCTAGCTCCGCCCACACTCTGCCATTGGCTTATCTGTCATCATGTGGCTGAAGGATTCTGTCGAACCGTGGAGCAGCGAATCAGAGAGCAGCAGGCACAATTAGCATGGATCCACCTGACAGAGGTCTGTTTCCATGGCAACACCCCCAGGGTTAGGGCACGGGGGTGTTGTTAGTGGCGTGGGTGTGAATGCAGGCAGGGGAGCGGGGTAGAAAGGAGAAAATAGACGTTTCTGAAGATGATTTATTAATGAGAGGCTGGAAAGGAACTGAATGGACTGTGAAATAAGACGAATGAATGAACGACACGTTTGGAACCAACACACACTCTCACACACACACACACACACACACACACACACTCTTGGTATCTATGCAACAGCCATCGGCGGTTTTATGGCCGGAGCTACTTAGCAACACAAAGAAGAGAAATCCTGAATGGTTGTGTGAGTTGAGTGAATGAGATTTCCACAGTCTCACAGGCGTGAATGGAGAGGACGCAGCTGAATGGGCAGGATGTGTTACCTGCCAAGACGAAGGAGGACTCACACTCTGGGAGGAATGTCTCCATAACTCTCCTCTGACAGCCCTGATCACGAGTCTGCACTGTGAGGAGCTCCAAGGGAATCCAATGGATTCAATGAAATCAGAGCCCACATAAATTTAATAATTGGACTGTTATTTTGGGTAAAAATAAAAGTATTTGATCAAAAGAAAATCACAAACACTGGACAGTAAGTTAGGTACGCCCTGGTACCTCCTGGTACATCCTGATGCACCCTGGTACCCCCTGCTGGGAGACAAAAGTATTGTTTATGATAAGACTTAGTTATTGGAAGGGTTAATGATGTAACAACCTCAGCTGCACGTTGCATATAAAATAAAAAAGTAAAATAAATGATTTAATTCTAATTAAATGCACAATGGGAGAATTCTCAAATCCTTGCAACTCACACAGGCTGCCACAGGAAGTGCTATTTAGTAAGTTAACAAAGGTTAGCCACATCTAATGTACATTCAATGTAGTGCATTTTGTTTAAGTTGGTTTACAGTAGCTAGATGGCAGCGGTAAGGAAGCAGATTTAGGTCAGAAAGGTTTCAGGTTCTAGTCCACCAGCTACCAAGTTGATCATAGCACTGTCCACAGACCTACATAACTTCCAGTGGGCTCACAGTATGGAGCAGTGTGATTTGGGTGACAGTGGTGGAGACTGCTGCACCTGAGACCCGGTAGCAGACAAGAGGATGAAGATGAAAGAATGTCACTGCACCATATCAAACCTCATGAACCTTCATGCAGGTGATGAACCCACTGTAGGGCAAACTAACACCGTGGATGTCAATTATTTTCATGTCCCCTAGTGGACAAAAACGCATCCATGTACCATCACATCCACTCCCCCTGACCAACAGTCGCACTGAATTGAACCATTTCACATAACATGTGTAACATGTATTTGTATCTGTGTGAGCAACTGTACAAGGTGCTGCCATCTAGTGAGTGGAGGCTTGTTATCATTCAGGCTTTACATCGGAAATACACTGTCCGTGGTCTTGTATTCCATAAGATGCCACCCACGCTTCCACCTACTTGTCGGTTGCTGGGTCGCAGGTGCAGATGGCACCACCCAAATCACGCTAGTGGATTAGAACCTGAAACCTTGTGGACACAAGTCCACTTCCCCATTCCAAAATGACTGGACAAGAATAAAGGAAAAATGCTGAGTTGTGATGGAGTGGACTCTTCAGCTCAGACTCAGTTCTGGGGACTGACCAGGGCCACTGCAGTAAAAATAACATCAGGCCATTAGGCTTTACTTAAGACCTCTGTTATCGCACAGATGGAGGCTGTTAATATTTATGGAGCTGTCTACGGGCGGCTGCAGGATGGAGGATGAGATGGAGACGAGACAGTGGGGGGGTTAGGCAGGTTTGGGGTGCATGAGACAGAGGTAAGGGTCAAAGATGAACCCTGAAGGACAGGATGAGGCTGAGAAGGTTCTTGGTCTGCTGTGATTGATAGGCAAATTGGGGATTAAGATGTCAAAAAAAAAAAAAAAAATCAGAGGATGAAGGTGTGTGTGTGTGTGTGTGTGTGTGTGGTTAATGGCTGTGAGACGAGCTGCTCTTTAAAGGACAGGCCGTTCCATGAATAATGCAGTTTAATTCAGTCAGACTCAGACATGGTGAGCTCTCAGCGGGAACACTCAGGCCCCGACTCACTGATCAGCACATTTATTCCACCTGTGTGTGTGTGTGTGTGTGTGTGTGTGTGTGTGTGTGTGTCGGCTTCAGACAACAGTCAGTCTGATTTTTTTTTTTCCTCTGCTGTTTAACAGACCCATCGCTGCAGCCTGTCAGCTCACATCTGTATCTGCACCGTGACTGGTGATGTAAAAGTACAGACGTTCCAGTCAAATTTAAGAGTCTGAGTCTGTTGACACTTCCGCAGGGTCCAACATTCTGATCTGGAGGTTTTTTAAGGTGAGGCAGAGTTAAGAGAAGAATCTTTAGAAAGAAGGACTTCAGAACGCATCACTGCATAGACTTTATTGAGTAAATATATCAGCAACAGAAGAAGGGAAGAGCAGAGGAGTCGGGGACATGCAGAGAATCGAAAACTAAGTCTTCAATATCATCTCATATGAGCTGGTCAAATGGTTCAAATCCTCCAACAACTCCTTGAAGGAATGAGGAAGTGTCAACTGCAAATCAAAATGTTCCAAGACAGATGGTTAATTTCGAAGGTTTTGTGTTGGATTTACTGGATTAACTCTTCAAAATGAACATAAAATGTCACTGAAGAAGAATTTGAACCATGCATGGGTAAACTTCTTGTCCTTAAATTAGATACAGGGGACAGATTGGGAGCAAGATGGAGGACTCTGTAAACCAAGATAAATGGTATGCATAAAATGCCAAAGTGTTTTTAACCTCCTTTACCACATTCTTAAGATGTGCAGCACATGAAGCCAATTTTAGAATTTGGATACATTTGGTGGACCGGATTACAACGCTTAACAGGCAATTTCTGGCCCCTGGGCCTTAGTTTGATCATAACGTGTTTGACTTGAAGCCTCTACAGGTCCTAAAATCTGAGGCAGGGATTTTTCAATGAACTTGCAACATGTAGTCTTCACAAAGGCTATAATGCTTAAAGGCTTTGAAGCTGATACGCGCCATCTATTGGGGAAATGCAAACATTGCAAGTAAACGGTTTAATAACAATAACGTGATAATAATAGAACGTAATAGCATAGTTTGGACATGTCTAAAGGCTAAAATGCTAAAGTTTTAAGCTGATTCACGCAAAAATGCAAGCATAGCATGAAAAAAAGTATACTACGATTACTACTACTACTAATAATAATGTGATAGCATAGTTTGGACAAGTTTGGACAAGTTTGTCATGTTGGCTTTAGACTTTGTGACATGTTATCATTATTTTTTTCTTAGAACCTTTTGACTTTCTTCTTGTGTTCCATAAAACCATAGACATAAATCAAACACCAACCACGAATCATGAAAAAAAAAAGTATAAAGTGACACGGCTACTCTTTCAAATATGATTATAATCTCACTGACCGTTTGATTTCTATTTCACCTAAACCTTAACCCACCTTAATCCAGAGCACAGATCATTTCCAGAAGATCATTCAGTATCTGTATCAGTTGTATCAGAATCCTGGAGTTTTTATCACTGAAACACCAGGTGTTATTTACAGTAAACCTGGTCTTTATGTAGATGCAGTTATGATTTAGTAACAGGTAATATATAGTAATTAGTTTGGTGATTGACACATATGTATCCTTTGTATTTCTTCCTTTTAGTGGACCCTTCATGTTATCATTAAGCTAAATTAATTATTAACTGTCAAACTCTCTCACCTGTAGGTTAGGGATCTTAAGTATTTATCTGTGTACATTTAATTTTGTTATTAGTAAGATTACACCTTCATTCGCAGCCTTATCTGAACCTGTTTCTCCCCAAAAGTTAAAGCCTGGATCAGGAAAAAATGAAATAAACCTCAACTTTAAATGTTTTTTCCCAAACACAATTAAGCCCATGTACCTTAATTACCCAAAAGACTTCCAATCAACAGCCAAATTTTACCTAACACCACATTATCCCTCAAGCATTTCATTTTTCAGCTTACGGCCCTAAAACGCCCTCTAGTGGAAATAAAAGGAAACCACAGAGGAACAGCAAAGCACTGCTTTTTTGTACGGGGGACAAGAGCAAAGTCCCTCATCTGCAGGACACTGGATGTTGAACAGATTCATCTCACTGGGTACAGGCGGCCTTGAGCGCTTACAGGTGTTGGTCGTTCTCATGGAAACGGTGGAGATGGTCAGCATACCTGAGGGACGAGAGGAGCGACGATGAGTTAAGAAATCAAGCTGTTCTACATATCTGGATGTTCTACTCTTAAATTACACACTGATGTTCATCATCACACTCACTGTTTAGCACAGAAAGCAGTACAGTCTCTGCCGATGCTCTCGCTCCACGCAGTCTTGTACAAGACCTGAAATAAAGACATGTGAAAGGCTTTTTTTCTTCTTTTTTTTTTTAAAAACAAAAACATACACATTATCCATGGAAGAAAACTGTGAAATGCATTACCAAGAAGACCAGGAGATGCAGGAACAGCGTGTAGAAGAAGGCGATGGTTCTGGCCGTTTTGTTAGAGAGAATCACACGTCCCTGAAGGAAGCAGTTTACATCAGCTGACAATGTTGAGAGCATGTAGACGCATTTGTCCTGACTGGTAACATACTAACTACATAGTTACTTTGAATTACATGAAATAATCATTAGAACTATATATATACATATATACATATCCACACACACACACACACATACATATATATATACACATACATACATACATATAAACACATATATATCATTTTATTTTATATATTGAATAAATCCACCATCAGTGTATCATAACTCTAATACACAGTTGGTAAAAACACTGTGGGAGGATAATTAATCAATTTCACCAAGGCAGCTTAGGTTGAAAATACCATCCCCAACTTTGGGGACTGGTCCATTAGCCAAATGGTACCGGACCACAGAGAAAGACTTCATATTGATGTTTTTGCTTTGTTCATTATCCGATTGGCGGCACTGGAGGTCTAGTGGTTAAGGTGGACTAAGGTCCATAAGGATTGTCCAGTTTTCAGGGGTTTGCCCAGCGAATGGACATTTTCCATCTCCCTGTTTTCTATATCTCCTACTCTGACTCCAACTACCTCCATGTCCTCCCTCACTGCATCCATCAATCTCCTACCTGGTAGCTCCGTGGCTAGGATCATTCTTCTACCTATGTGTCCATATTTCAATCCTTAGCACATAGAATGCTAACAATACACAGTATATAAGGGCTACATACTCTTAATACATTTGGCTGGGATCATATCCATATGTACTAGACTGCAGTGCCAGGCTTGGCTGCCAGCCTGACTTTGACACATGTGCTTAACATGGACTCCCCACTAACAGAACTGAAGACGCCTCTTCTAAATGTAACGTCCAGTTTCCTTCGAAACTCTTCAACAAACGGATTAATTGCAACAGTAAATAAAGTGCAATAAAACTGTCAACTGCTTCACCACTTGGACATGAATCACACTACATTAAAGAAGACAAGCGTGTTGTTACAAGGACGCTTTTAAATGTTGTGTCCAGGGGCTTAATGTTTGTTATTATAATTAGAGAATACCAATACTTCTACCGGTTGCACCATTTCATGACAATGTATTTTTCTGCCACACCTTAAAGATTGGTCTCTGACTATGTTGAACAGGTTAAAAAGTTGGGAAGCACTGAACTTCAGGACAGGCTTCCACATTATATTTGGCATTTCATTATTTACCAGGCCCAGAGTTGCCTTATCCCAGGGGCTGAGGCTCAGGTACCGACGCTGACGTTCCTGCAAACACAGAACACAGTTTTTGATATTCAGAATTATATGTCATTAATGCAGCATTGTTATTTTGTCTTCATCTGTGGCGCAGTTCAGAGTTTCTGGTCGAGTTGCTGTTCCTGTTTTCAAGTGAACCTGAATGGAATTCAATCCAGAACCTTCTGTATTGATTAGAAGACAGAAAACCTTTACCACTATATACAATATATACAAAGGGTTGCTAAAAGACAGACTGTTAGAAAGAAGAGAAATCAATGAGAATATCTGACTAAAACCTTTGCACAGTGCTTTACATCGATACATTTCTATGTATAGCACACACCTTCTTGCTGAAGGAAGCAAATGGGTCCAGCCGCTCCTCGTACTGGGAGGAGTAACGCATCACTGTGTCGTCGCTGCCTGCAGCCTATAGAGGAAGAGAACACAGATCAGTGTGCTGAGGATCTGTGGTGTCAAACTCATTTTTACCAGGGAGCCACATCAACAATGTAATCCATAGTATATTTAAACATGTTAGTGCAGCATATTGCACTGAATATATTGTAACTGAAATATTTTTCATTGCTTTGTAATAAAACCATCTTCATTTTTTCAGGTTGCATTGACATTAAATGCTAAACAACTGCGGGCCATACAAGATGACTTGGTGGGCTGCATTTGGACCCTTCAGTTTGACAAGTGCTGTAGAGCAGTGGTCCCCAACAACTGGGAATTGGTACCGGTCCATGGGTGAATTGGTGCCGGGGTGCAAATAAATAATGTTTCCTTTTGGCCCCATCTGTCTATTACTTCCACTTGATCCATACCCATATCAACAAAAGAACTGACCAATAGAATGGCTAGGATTCCGTCATCAATAATGCAACTATATTTGATTAGGAAATATTTTCTCAGTGAAGAAAACAACAAATTAATTAGCAGAAAGTAGCAGAAAGTTATAGGCTGTGTGCACTTGAGAAAACCTTGTTGTGTGCATGCACAGTAAATTCGGGTAGGAAGATTTTATAGGTAGGAAAATATTACAGAACACCAGAAAATGTAATTTTATTGAGGGGGATTTATCTGCCACAACTTAACAACCGGTCCGTGAAAATAGTACGAGACATTTAATGGTCCATGGGACAAAAAAGGTTGGAGAACAATGCTGTAGAAGATAGTATTTTTTGTATCCAGTCCCTTAGACATGCCTGTGTGTGCACAAACACACTCACCTTGCTGGGGTAACTCTGCAGAAATTTGATTTTCTCGTACAGTTTGATGTTGTCTGCTCTCAGACTGTCCAGTTCATTCTGCAGAGCCTGCATCGTCTGCTGCAGGGAGCGATTCTCCTGCATGAGGAAAAGACATGTGAGATTTAAATCCAAACACAAAGACTCACACATATGTAATGTTTGGGTGAGTGAGCGCGACACTCACAGCTTCTAGTTCCTGGTTGCGGGAACGGAACCGTTCTCTTTGGCTGGAGATGATGGAGAGCAGAGAGTCCATCTGGCCCTGAGGAAGCTCAGCATGGGGGGTCAGGACTGAACCTGAGGAAAGCAAACAGAAAATTAACCAGAGTGTGACATCATAACCTTTCAAGAAATTCAGAAAGTCTTCTATCGCAGTTAATGGGGTCCAGGATTCACCGGGAGAAGAAAATACCGAAATAAAGACAAGGTTAATATGTTATTTCCATATAGAGCATGTGTTTTATATTAGAAAATCTCTTATTTTGATAGGCACACTCTGCTGAATAAATTAATATTTTAGAAAATTTAATTGTTTGGTTTGAATTCTATGGGAGTGGGACTTATAAAAGTGTGGGTCCCAGAGTGAAACCAGTTGAGAATCACTGATTTAGAAGACATTGTAGGGCATTATATTAGAGTATACTTGTACCAAACACACTATATAAGGTGAACAAAATAAAATGGTGGCGAGACATGGGTAGATGCTAAGTGATGCTGCGATACGTGAGCCAATCATAATGAGGAACAGAAGAGCATGCTGAACGATGTGTTCAATGTCCTTAAGTTACGGATCATTTTTTGGTTTATTTGTACTATTTTACTATTTATTTTAGCTTTTTTGATCATGTAAATATTAATTATTGTAAAATGTTAAAGCAAAACCCTGAAGTGCTGATGGAGCCAGAGGACAACTACATACTAACAAGGACTGAACCCAGATCTGTACCAGTAAACATGGCCGTGGCCTCCTTAATGGGCTCGGGGATGTGACCCATGTTGGCCACTTCTGAGCCGTCAGCATCTGGGCGTGACAGAGATGACATGGCCTGGATGGTGCTCAGGTCATGCTCCAGCTTCAGGATCAGGTCCTTCTGTTCAGCACTGGTTCTCACGGCAGATGAGAACTCCACCTGCAGCGCAGCGTAACGACCTATAGGGGGTGGGGGAAAAAAAAGAGGCAGGGTCAGTTGCGGATGTCATTAAAAAAAAGCGTCCTGGCATTAATCAACATTAAAATAATGACTCACCTGTTATGACCAATAATAGCAGATGAAATAGGATTTACATGACCCACAGGTTTACTGTCCTAAAGATCTATTTCTCTGAGAATACTTATTTTACAAATTATCCACAAAAACAAACGGGAGAAAGAAAAAACCAGCCACGTCACACCTGTAGTATTTGTATAAAAGAGATTTACTTCAATTATCACACCTAGGGTGCATGTGAATAATAATAATAATGATGATGAATCAAATGTCAATCATAACAAATACATTGTGAGCGTTTCATACAGTGATATTGCTTTTTTTCAATGTTGTAGAAGGGACTGTTTTACAGTGCTGAGAACAAACAACAACATGATAGGTTTTTTTAGTCAAACAGAACCATGAGGAAACGCTGATACATGAGGACGAAGAAAAAGGAAACATCTAAGGAGTGGCACGAGTGCTCGGGAAACAACGCTGTAAAAATTAAAATGAAGGTCTTAACCATCCCTTTACAGTCATGCAGCTCTGTACACACACACTCACACACACACACACACTCGCAAACACGCACGCCAACACTCGTAGAAAACAAAAGCAGTGGGAACAGGTTATGAGGATTATTACTTCCACGTTGCTGATGGGACGTCGGGGAAAGTTTTTGTCTAAAAACACTCTGAACTTCTTTTTTATTATAAAGCCTCAACAAGCATCTTAAAGCTTTCCATAAAGGGAGGGTTTGGGGAAGGGGTTCAGGGGTGGAGATCTCCCCAGGTGATTTATTTGGTTGTCAGACTACACTGTGGTTGAAGCTATGGGTGAACTGAAGAGACGATAGGTAGCAACGTACAGAAAGCTGTCTGTCTGCGACATTTAATCACAAAGGGGAAAAGAAACTACCTCAAACTATTTGGCTTTTTTTTTGCTTCCTCTTTTTACTTCAGTGAAATGTGAACAGATCCAGATGATTTGGAATTATCTGAGTGACGTGATGAGCTACAAAATATAGAGATTTTAAGACTTAAAATGCTGGAGAAAGTTGACCGGGGGGGAGATTGGAGGTCTGAAGGATGAGTTTTTGTGCTGTACTATGTCTGTATGTATTACTGAGTGTGCTATGCATACAGCACCACTGATTTGGGCAAGTGTTTCCTTACAAAAACCCACTTCATAAGGTATATTCTAAAAGTATTACAAAAAACATCTGAGTTTTCTTTTTTTTTTCCCCTCCTCTATTTTCTTTTTTCATTTTTTTTTCCTGAATACGGTGACCAGTGCTGCTGTTCGAGCTTCCACGACGAACTGACATGTCAGAAAATGAAAACGCACTACTTCAAACGGATCATACAGTAAAGCTTTACGACTTCAGAGAAAAACGTGATATGATATACAGCATCTGTTACACCTTTACAATGTTATTCAACAGTGTATAGAATCATCTGATTTAAATTTGTAGAAAAATATCTGTGGATCATGGAAAAAAGTCCTGAATCGTCCCTTCTCTCCTCCTGCCGTTTCGACAAAAAGCACTACAACTGTGACAAGAGTGAATCGTTAGCTACTCTATCCACTGTGTATATATATATATTTATTTATATATATACACATGCGCATGCATGCACGCACGCTCACTCACTCACACGCATACGCCTCTCTTTTCCATCAGAATTGGCACAAGTCATTATCAATACCTGTAGTGCCGTCATTTTTTTTTTTTTTTTTTTTAAATGTCACAGCAAACCTGACACAAACAGAAAAATACAAAAATGCCCTATGAAGAAATTCAGTGTTATTACAGTGTACGCTGCTGTTGCATGTTTCCTCCTTCATTCAATGCTCTTGACTTTGACCTTTTTTTTTGCCGCTAGTTCAGTTATGTACAACATAAGAAATGCATCGTGGGAAAACAAAAATACGTGAAATAAGACCTAAGCAACTCTACAGGTCAGTCATAAGAAAACACAAACATACTCTCTCTCGGTGTCGCACAACCAAGCTTGTTTTTTTTGTTTAACTTCTACTCCAGCAATTATATACAACCCTCTGCGGAGAGATAGCTGAGAACAGGTGACTTTTCCTTTTTAACGCCTTCGCCTGACGAAGTGCAAGTGAAATGATGATGTGATGACGGAAGGAACGGGGATGAAATTGTCGACGTCTAATGACATCACTAGTCCGGTGCCCTGCTTGGCAGTGAAGGCACAAATCTGATGATCTCACTTGATTTAGGGTGAAGTGATGGATCTGGCTTAAGAATGGCTCATGGGTTAAGTGCTTGTTCTTTACAGTAGCTTTTAATCACCATCAATTATACTGCGGTCGTCCGGTCAGAGCCGTCCGACTGGACTTTGTTCACTCTGCAGACCACTGATGTTTCAACATCAGTCGTTTTAACGCGTGAAGACAACATTTGGAGGCTTTTTTCTTTTGAACCCATCGGATGCGTCGCAAAATCCAATTTTAATCATGGCATCTTACGGGAATATACAATTTACAATGGCTGTTGGTTTTTTTTGGGGGGGGGGACGGGGGACATGGCAAGGACTCTGGATCAAACCAGGTTCAAATTCATTAGTTATGTACAAATGTACAGGACCATCTGTAATTTCTGCTCTGTCAATGAATTTCTCATAGAAAAAGGGCCGATGGTTTGAAGGTTGGGCTATGATGTGGTATTTTTTTTTCCTCTCATTAGTGTTAGTTTGAGGATAAGAGTCTGTGCTTGGTTCACAACCACGTTTCATAAAAAGGCAAACATTTCCCTGGATCATCCTGGGATAACCACGCGCTCCGCTGTAGTGTTTACAGACCCTGTCCTTAAGGTTAAGTCTTCGAAAAAGATCCTAATAAGTGCTTTGTCACGGACTGCAACAGAAGTTCTGCATAATCATAGGCTGGCTATCATCTGTGTTTCATCTGGCGCAGCAGACACCTGCTCGCTGGTACACTTCTCTAATCTCAATTTGGCAGATATGACCTATTTCAAGTTCACCTGTGTTTCTCAGGTTGGGGGTGATTCCATTTGACCATTGTGTTTGGACTTACGTGTGACGTCAGTGAAAATAAAAGCTGCGTGCCCTGCCGAGCGTTAGTGTTGGGCTTGCCCCCAAATAACATTAAAGAAAAAACAACAACAACTACGACAACAACGGAAAGGAAATTCCATCATGACAGAATAGAAAATAGGAAAAAGAGATATAGTTTCATAAAATCACTGATCTTGATATGTCCTTTGATTCTCTAGCTAGCATTTAAGAGCATGACTGTTGTGGTAAAAAGCTTGAGGGAGCACGAACTGTCGCAAAAACACGTGGGTTTTTTTCTCTCCAAAGCTATTGAAATGACACTAAACTTAAGGTTTCATGAATATACAAACAAATGAGAACTAGTACATCTCTGTAAATATTAACCAATACTGCCGGCAGTCTATACGTCTAATAAAAATGTTACTTGCCCTCAGGAACAGTATAATCCCTTAACAAAATAGACAATTCAAAAGATAAGACATTAAAATGAAAACAAAAAATACAGCACCTATAAATAAGCAGAATAAAAACCAAACTATAAATGCAAGAAAAAAAAAAAAAAAACAGAAACCAAAGCTACAGTAAATCATAGTATTACACTACTTTGTGATAAGATTAATGTAATGGTAACGCATCAAACAGCTTAAAGAAGGGTGTCAGTTGTGCACTAGTAGTGTGTGCGAGTAGATATACGAAATATGACCCCGCTCAATTGGACACTCCACACTCCTCAGTCACACACGCGTGGATTGACGAGCAGGCGCGTGCACGTGCCCGCAGACACACATACATACACACACACACACACACAAAGGGGGGAGGCAGTGGGCTGACAGGCACTGAGGGCTCGTGTGGGACAGGGAGGAGGTGATATGCCTTTGTAGAATTTGTAGTGTTTACAGTAGAATTCGATGCAAAAAAAAAAACAAAACAAAAATAAAAGACTCAACATCCCTGGATACAGGAGAGACTGGAGGAGAGTGGTCACTTCTCACACCAGGATTGCGGTGAATTCACTTTGACGGCGGATTTTTTTTTTTCTGGTAAATACCAATCAGTTCAGTCAGTAACACATATATATATAGATTTATGTATATATATATATATATGAATTCCTTTTTTTCCTCCAAATTTAACTGAGTGAATTGACCTCGACCCTGATTTTCTTTCATGCATGCAAATACAAACACACGGTTAAACTCACACGCTCTTCCTGATTTTGGCCTATAAAAAACGTGTTTGTGAACAGAAAGAAACAGTTTGTGGTGTGCGTGTACACACACACACAAACATGCACTCACTCACTTGCATACTCACACACCAACACACACACACACACACACCCAGCAGGTCCAGTGCCGGGTCAAGCTGTGACATGCACAACCTACAACAACAATAGACACGTACAGTATCACCATGTCAGACAGCTACAGTACTACGTGAAAATTCACTGTATCGTATTTTAACAAATGCAACATGAATCCATTCTAATGTGAATTTTTTTTTCTTCTTTTAAAAAACAGTAACTTTGTTGTTCTCTCTTACTTCGCTGTATTTATTGTGTACTAATCAAAAAAATGCTCCCTAAAATTCCCTAAATTGTACTCTTTAGAGTCAATAGACTGTGCAATCTCTTATTGGCAACCAAATTGCAATATTAAAAAGAGATCATCCTTCAACTGTCAAAAAGAAGGGCTTTAAAGGAGGCAAAAGAAGAGGGTTCCTTCCTTTCTTTCTTCCTTCCCTCCTTCCTCGTCAGATGAGTGCGTGTGTTGCTGAGGAATTGGAGATCCTTCTGGCCATCACATGGCTGTCAGCAGGATAGGATATGGGACACAACAGGTCAAAGTTTGTCTTTCTTACATCAGTAACCATGGCAGCTGGGCACACCGGCCTGTCACTACCCTCTTAAGAGTGTAGAAGTTAGGTTAAAAACACAATGAAAAAGAAAAAAAACAAAAGAAAAAACATGCTGCCATTGAGACACACACACACACACACACACAGATGCACGCACGCACGCACACACAGGTACACTTTGAAACAACCCTTAACACACCGACACACACACGTAGTGAGTGAAAAAGGCAAAGGGTTTGTAACAGTCACTCTACAGTGTGAAAAATGAGGCGTTCTCACTGAGTGAGGGGAGGTTTGTGGACACTTGGGAGGTGTGAAGAAGAGCGAGCGGAAATCTCCTGTGAGAAAGCAAGAGTTCTTGGAAGAGAGCGTCTCACTCTCTTTCACTCTCTCTCTTCATCTATCTCTCTATCTATCAGTGTCTATCACTGTGACAGTTGCTGTGTCAGGCCTTGCCTGTGTGACTGAGTCCAGGTTTCACCCCCAGCTGTGGGTCAGACCCCAGCTCAGGACTAACCAGTCTGGTGCACCAGTGGCTGGTGATAGGGGGGGAGGTACAGCAGGGCCAGAGGCCAGCAGGACGGCTAAGTGCTTTTTCTCAGTACAAAAACAAAACTTATTATTTATTCTTTTTTTTCTTTCTTAAAAAAAAAAAACACGAGAGACGCTGGAGATCTCTAACTTTGTTCTTCTAGGTTTTCAGTAAAATCTTCTTCTTTATGGGTTTCGTCAACCACTCTTTGTGTCAATCTTTCCTTCTTTGTGGAAAGCTTGTGTTTATTAAAAATGGCTGCTGAGCTTGACTTTGGCTGTGTCCACTCTCCGACTGGAACAGAGTAGGAGGGGTCCATGGTTAGAGGTCTTGAGGTTATGAGACAGGAGGGAGGACGTGTGGTCAGGAGGAGCTAGAACTCCCACTCTGATGGATCCTCTTTGCTGGCAGCCTTCTCCAGCCTGTGGATGATGTTATTGAGATTGGCTGCTTTCTTCTTGCGCAGATTGTTGTCCCTGGGATTCCTGGCGGGGCCAGAGGCTGGGATGTTGGTACTAGAGGCTTGACTGCTGGAGGATGCTTCTGTGAGGCCAAAGAGCGCCAGTCCGCCCGGTCCACAGCTGGAGCCTGGGCCGGCTAAGCCTGAGCTGGTGCAGTCCGTCTGAGCGGGGGAGTTATTGGAGCCCCCCGCCTCAGACTCAGCCTCCATATCCTGGTCTTTGCACGTTCCACTTTGATCATCCAGACCGATGCCCAGTCCCTGGCGTATCTCCACGGTACCCTCAGATTCTGTTCCATCGCAGCTGTCTCCTTCTCCGGATTTGGAGCCACGAAGGGAAGGAGACCCTGCGTCGCTGCCAGGCCCACCAACGCCCCCAGCTGCCTGGATCTCCTCTATAAAAAGTTCTCGTCGAATGCGTGACCTAAAAAGGAACACATGGGTTTGATGGGTAATCAGTAACAGTCAATCACAACCAGCAGAACTTACTATGTTTAATTTAATGATATATATCTCATAAAACAACATGCCAGGGCATTAAATAACAACTTTCTTTTTCTCATTCCAGCCCAGGAGGTGGCACTAAAGCTCTCTTAAGTATAAGTTTTTATATTTATTGATTTACTTAAAAACTTTATGACAAAAGATTAGATTACAGTCATGGGAAAAATATTAATTTCATGTTATTTTTTTTGCCTGGTTCCACTTAAGGTGCATTTGGTTGGATAGTGATAATGATAACAAAAATATCTCATAAGAGTTTAATTTCAGAGCTGATAACCAGTCACCTTCCTTGATTTCCTTATAGTAACCAAAATACTCCAGATTTTACATTAGCTATGGTTATGTTCTGGCATTCCACGTTTTCCTGTATTGTATTCTTCAGTGGCACCAGGCACATCACTTTTTTCCCATGACTGTAGTAGGCAAAATAACTCAAAATAAAAAACCGGTAATAAAAGACGGTATCAGTGCTATGCTGAGGCAGATCTATGTGTCCAGCTGACCTGTAATTATGGAACCAGTTGATGACAGTGCTGGTCTTCAGATTGAGCTGGGAGGCTAGCTCCTCAATCGTTTTAGGAGAAGGATAGGGTTTCTGCTGGTAAGCCTTTTTTAAAGCCTCCTTCTCCTCGGGGCCCAGCACCACCCTGGGTTTCTTCAGATGCTGTTGTCCAGGACTCTGGGAGCCCTGCATGTAGTCTGTCCCCACAAGGCCAACGTCCACAGAATGGCTGTCACTCAGGGAGCTCAGTCGCCTCTTCATGTAGGCTGAAAAAACACAGAACCAAAAGTGGACGAAGGGTCAGTGAGTTGGAAAGACAGTAACAAAAATCAAACATTGCTATATATAATTGGTCCCCAACCACTGGGCCGGGGAACGGTATTGGTACATGGGTGAATTGGTGTCCTCTTGGCCCCATCATCTACCCATATTAATAAAAGAACTTAGGATTAGAATGGCTAGGATTCTATTGTTAATAATCATCAATAATGCAACTATATTTGATTAGAAAATGAGATTCTAACCAGACTACCAGTCTGGTAGTAGAAAGTTATAGGGTGTGTGCACTTCTTTGTTGTGCCCATGCACAGTTGATTTGGGTAGGAATCAAGGTAGGAATATTATAGGTGGGAAAATATATTTATCTGCCACAACTTAACATCCGGTCCGTGAAAATACTACGAAACATTTAATAGGTCCGTGGCACAAAAAAGATTGGGGAACACTGCTATTTATATTATAATCTAGCTGCAGCAGAACTAGAAGGAGGACATTTATGGATGTACGGTGTAAACCGGGTGTGGAGACACAAAACTGTAGCATATATATAAAACAGTTTTTTGAAGATTAGATGGATTGTTCAGAAAAAAAATTTTTTGTCTCCTACCTCTGACAGGTTCTTTCAAAATACTTTATTTTTCTCAGAAAAACAATATCAACAATAACAAACATCAAATAGAGACTGAAAAAATATATATTATGTGGAGGCCATATATAAAGATTATAACCTCATGATGCAAGACAAAAACATTTTATATAATATTGTGAAACATAAGATAAATATATTTTTTCAAATCAAGATTTTTTTTTACAAAAGATATATTATTTTATAAAGCAATCTTTTTGCAATCGCTGTAGGCCCAGAGGTGTTTCGCTCACAAAGCATTGCTCTACACACCATGAGTTGCCACTAGAGGGGGCTGTTGCATTGATCAGAAAATATTAAAAACAACACGGCGAACCCCTTCATTTCAGAGTCAAAATAAAAAGCAGGATATTTCCCTGAAGGCATCATCAGCATTAAAATGAACATCTCGTGGCGGCTGTGCATGGATGTGACACTTCCTCAAGCCCAAAATCTGCCACCAGATATATTAGTGCATGGAAAAGGCCTCAGAGCAAGGTGAACACACTGCTGAAGCCCCATGTTGAAACCCCCCAGTAGGAGAGGTCAAATATTATTACTCTGAAGAAAGTCCACATCACTTAGTTATTTCCCCAGGCTCTGCTGCCAGACTGGTCTATTCACCTGTGCTGTTTGAATGCATTACTTTAGGGTCAATATCCAAAAACAAAAATGAATAGAAAACAGCCCCAGTCTGCCTTCCCTGAAGATGTTATAGTTGAATTTATTTATTTTTCTTTGTACAGATATTATGCTGGAGGTTTGAGGTTAATTAAAATGTGCAGCTTCACAAATGTAGAGTGCAAACAAGAGTGAGGGGTTAATCTGAGGCAAGGATTTCGTGGATTGGTTGATACTTAGGCAAATAATGACAGAGCAGCCTCTGGGCTAAGAAATGTTAAAAATACCAACATATAGACACTGATGATCATTATGGCGATGACGATGATGAAGAGGAATGCTGATGACTGTGTGAGTAAGCAAGCCCCCCCTGGCAGTCGCTTGGCTGTCACATCGAATCCAATATGTAACATCTGCGGCCCTGATTGGTACTGACATCACATCAAGATGACTGTGATCTGCGCAACATGCTCTGCTCGCACTCACAAAGGAATTTTACTGTGTGCAGTTTTAGAGCTTTTGTGTTTGCCCCCTTTTTTTGTCAACTGATTATTTAACAACAAAAAAATCCACAAGGGATTTCTTGTCAATCTCTATAATTCCTTCCCACATTCTGCACTGTACTGATTGTCCTCAGTGATCAGTATCAAAATACCTTTCTTCTCCAGGCGCTTCATGTCCATGAGTTTCTCCACACTGTGTGGATCCTGGAGCCAGAGCTGCATGCGGACAAAGGGCTCCCTGCCCTTCAGGCTCAGCTTATGCCAAGGTTTAGGCCTTGCCAGCAGGTCTGAGACGGAACCTTGAGTTAGACCCAGGATGGTCTCTCCAAAGAGACGCTGGCCTGGTTAGTAACGAGAGAGAGAGAAATAAACAGGTTGTTCGGGAGAACTGCCCCATGTTACATCTTTAACAATATCAATATTAAATGTCAATAATAAACACAAACAGCATGAGGAAATCTTTTACTTTCAGCTTTTCTCTATTTTCAGGGGTTGCCACAGCGAGTCAACAATTTCCATCTCCCCCTGTCCTCTGTATCTTCTACTCTAACTCCAACTACCTCCATGTCCTCCCTCACTGCATCCATTAATCTCCTCCTTGTCTCCTACCTGGTAGCTCCATCTCTAGAATCATTCTTCTACCATTGTATCCACTGTCCCTCATCTGAACATGTCCAAACCATCTCAATCTGTCTTCTCTAGATTTTTCTCCAAACCTTCCTGTCTGTGTTGTCCCTCTAATCACCTCATTCCTGATCCTGTCCATCCTTGTCTCTCCTCAAGTGAACTTCAGCATCCTTAACTTCTCTATCTCCAGCTCTACCTCCTGTTTTCTACCTATCCTCTAAGACATGAGGCATAAGGGCATAAGGAAATAAAACCCTGTATTTCTTACCAAGATTATTGTCAGTCAACACTTCCTTAACCTTCTTGGTGATGGCATATGTATCAAGCTCAGGAGACATGGCAACCAGCTCCTGAATGCTGAGCCCTGTGTGACCAGGTAGAGGCAGTGGGGTGCCAGGCTGGGACTCTCCCCCAGAGGGATCATCAGAAGGAGCTTTGATACTGGAGGACTGCGAGGCCAGTGGGTCACCAGAGAGACCATTAACGGACTCTTCAGTTGAACTGAGCGGTGATTCTGGAGCGGGGCTGCAACTTGCTGATGTCTTAGGAGTTCCCTCTGAACAAAATGGAGAATTGAAAAAGAAATTAACACGCAGGTAAGGAGAGGTTTTTCTGAGAAATTGTGTTTCATCTTTGCCTCCTGTTGGGTTTGAAAGAGGAGGAACTTCAGTCAAACTACTTCAGCTAATCAGACTTCTGTTAAACAAACAGAAAAGGTGCTTAAGTTTTCATATTGAAGCTTTTTTGGCTCCCTCCCACGATTCCTTCATCTCCCCGCCTGTGTCTGTGTAACACTGCTGTGCAGCTCAGCAGGCTGGAAGAGAGCAGTCACGAGTAGCTGTCAGTGTACATTAGCTGCTGTTTACACCCCCAGAGAGAAAGAGAGACACACATGCACGCACGCACACACACACGCGCGCACACACACACACACACACACACACACACACAGACGCGGAGCTGCCATCTGGCGCTGCAATACTAACTTGTCTATGACATGACAAACCAGCAGCTTGCTGGCTGACACTTCTGCACCACTGGGGGGGTGAGGGGGAGGTGGTAAGAAAAGGGGGAGAAGGCGGGAGTGACATGGAATGCAAGGGTGGGTGGGTTGTTTGTGGTGGTGACTGAGAGCACCAACAAGCCACTAGGCTCTAATCAGACTCGGCAAGTAATGCTACAGCGCAGAGACTGTCTGAGTCCAAATACTCGGTGCCAGGATACATCTACGTGTATGTGTGTGTATGCAGCATGTGATTTGTTTACCTTGGTTCTGAGTTGACTGGATGTGGGTGTTTTGTCCCTGGTCTCCATTGATCCATGGCTGCATGCGAAGGTATGGCTCTCTGCTCCGCTGATTCAACTTGTTCCACGGTTTTTGTCGAGACAGACTGTCACTCAGTATTCCCTAAAGAACACCGCGGAAAGGTTATGAAGTACATCTGTACATGACGACAGCCACGAGGAAACAAGGACATTAACTTCCTCTTCTACCTCTTTGGAGTCTTCCTGGTTGTGGTTCTCCTCTCCCGTTTGGCTTGATGAGGTTCTGCGAGGCTCTGCGTGCATGTTGCTCCACCACTGCTCTCTCCAATAACTCACACCCCCAGATGATCCCGAGCGAGTTGAACCCTCTGAGCCCCGGCCCAGCCTAAGAGCTCCATCCAGAGACATGTCAATTCCTGAAGAAGTCCTGCCCTCTCGCTTTACGTTGCAGCTGAAGTCCAGGACTGGAGATGGAGATGAAGGCGAAGACAGTAGAGAGCTGGGAGGCTTCTTGAGGGATAATGCCAAGGGGTTGTAAGGAGGTAGAGGGGCAGTGAGAGGGGAATTCAGAAGATCCCTCTGAGACAGTGATGCAGAAGAGGAGGATGAAGCTTTGAGGATGGGCTCCAGTGCCGCCTGCTGGGCCTCCATCTCCCTGCGTGCTTGCTCTAGGATGGAGCGAATGGCCTCATCTGATCCACTGCCACCACCGCCTCCTACTCCGCCCCCACCCCCTCCTTTGAGTCCTGCATATGAGGGCTGAGTATGAGACAAGTCTATCGAGAGAGAAGGGGAAAAAGAGCCGTCATGAAAGTTTCAGAAACACACGCAGCCATAATGGATCGTTGTGCGTCACCTCCTTTGGAGATGATTAAAAACTCACCAGCTTTCTGCACCTGCAGCTCCCTTTTTGCCTGCTCCAGTATAGACTTGATGGCCTCATCTGACCCTGCCTCTGGGGTGCGCACACGGGCGGTAATGTTACCTGGTAGGAAAGACATAAGAAGTGGGAAGACATCAGACGCCTTGTCAGATTAAGAGCAGAGATAACTACAGTATTGGCGAGAAGGAACAACAACAACAACAGGGCCGAGAAGGACGTTTAATAATTACATCATGGCACAGAACAAGGAACAACACTCTCACTACACAGCTACACATAAACTACACTGCAGGGACTGTCTGCATTTCTCTAGTCCCTCTGGAGTTAACACATGCACACAGGCTAAAGGGTTGGAGAAGTAAATGTTCCCCGCAGAATAACAACTACCAATAAAATCCCTAAATACACATGCTGGCTTTTCCTTTGACGCAAGTCACTGAAATTGTGTGGTTACCTTCAAGGCACATTTATATCTGTATGCCAGTCCACATATTAATAAATGCAAACACACACACACACACAGGCGTGCGCGAACACAACCACACACACGTACACAGGCACACAACATAGATACAGTTCACCCTTAGACAAACATGCCACACAGACAGAACGTGCTAAAGTCTCTGTGTGTGAAGGGGACAGACCTGCGTGTGAAGCTGTATCAGAGAGGACTCTCCGCTTCGGAACATCCTGAAACACTCGGCTAAGATGGGTCTGGCCTGTACCCTCTGTTAAGAACAATACACCACACACTATGTTACAGCACTGGTGTGTTTCTTTTTTTCCCTCCCCTTGTTTGCTTTGGCTATTTGGTGCCCAATATTGGTCCTCAGTAAAAGGTGCTGTGTAAAATTGTAAGGCCTCTGTAAACAAAGTTGGTGTGTACAAATATACATACAGGTATATATATATTTACTGCATGTATGATATATACTGTAAAACAGGGTTGCCCAATAGGTAGATCAGGATCTACCAGTAGATCTCCAAAGGAGTGTTGGTAGATCCTGAGCAACAACATAAAAAAATAATAGTAATAAAAACTAGAGATGTTATTCTATTTCAAGATGCCAATCACTGGGCTAAAGTGAGAATAATATAGGTATTGAGTCATACTCAAGTATAATATATTTTATATGTTAATGTAGAGAGTAAGATATCCAGTTCATGTAGATAAATATATTTACCTATATAATCTAGGTAGATCACAATACAAAAATGTGTGGACACACCTGCTGTAAAACTCATGGGGCGGAAAGTGGCTGCAGCTTATATTATGTGGGATTCCTTTTCATGTATTGCATTAATTGTATTTTAAACTCTTATTTGAATGTTTTGAATTCAAAATTCATAGCACACAGGTGTGGTTGTTCATACGAGAATCTAAATGTTTCTTCTGCTGCCTCTGTGATGTGAAGTTGTTATGTCAATTGACTTAACTTATTAGATTAAATACTGGGTTGGATAAAGGACAGCAGATTCTCTGTTTGCTACCGTAAAAAGGCTGAAGTTCCCTGATTTTTTTTTTTGCAGCGTCCCCAAGCACTCTGGTGCCACCTGCACTAGCTCTGCTTCAGCTTTGGTGGGAGGGAGGGAGTTGGCCACTGTTGAAATCAGAAGATTTAGCAGTAACATTAATGATTAGACCTGTTACGTCGTCCAAAGGCAGGAGTCCAAGAAAATAATGGCTCCATGCCACTCTCGGTCTAAACTTTGATTGTTATCCATCATGTGCAACCATGGACTGCTATAGGAAGATGAAGTGATAGAATTAACCATACAGAACCCTAATCATGGAGTAGGTCTTAGTTTGAAGAGAGACGCCAGAGTCTCACCACCTACTTGAAGCTGTTTTGATAACAAAAGGACATGCCTAATTCTGCATTTTTGATTATAAAAGATACTAAAATTATTTTTTTCTGATTAATCAGCAACACATCGATCATCTGATGTCCATCTGTGCACAAAATGTAAAGAAGAGTTTACACTTTAGAAGTGTAAATTTTAATCAGTGGCACACTAAGAATTTTTTTCAAGGCGAAATGGTTTGAGTGGTAGTTTTTTTTTTTTTATTAACAACTGAGACCACCTTCAATCAGAAATGTCCTGATGCGTTAACAAAAGCAGGACTAGACTAATCGAATCTACCTGTATTTGACAGTACCTCCGCCTCCCGCCCAGCGATCCATACTATTGATGCGTGAAAGGTTTCTATATTGACCACAATAGCTAACAGAGTCTCTTGGGATGCGTGCGTGACTGGGAACTCTCTCAAACACACAGTGTTGGAGTCAGGAAAGAGAATTAATAAAAAGCTAGTCTGTATTGACAAGCCAATAGATGTGGTCTGTGCAGGACTGTAGACATTTACCACACCCGCACACACATACGCACACACATGCAAGACACCCGAACGCAAGCACACCTTGCATGTACACACCAGCTAGCAAACAGAAGACACGTCCGCTCACCTCTCTGTCGTCCCTGGATGCTGCGTAGTGCAAGGATGTTCTGCTCATCAGAGAGGAACTGCCTCATCTTGTGGAAGGGCTCCTTCCCTCGGATGGTTAACTTGTTCCATGGCTTTGGTCGGGCCAGGATCTCACTGACCGAACCCTGGGACAGTCCCAGCACGTAGTGGCCGAACACACGCTGGCCAATGTTGTGCTTTATCAGTTGCTCTTTCACCTGCCGGGCAATCTCTGCCGTGTCCATATCCTCCCCGTCCAGAACACTTCCTGTGGTAGCGTCGGAGTGACTGGGCGACGGGGAAGGAGCGCTGCCGGCAGTGCTGCTCCCATTGACAGGAGCCATGTCTGGGCTGGCTGGAGGCGGCTGAGGGCTGCTGGCTGCCAGTGGGATGGCAGCAGAGCCAGAGCCAGGGTTGGAGGTAGGAATGGAGCTGAGAGTAGGAGTGAAGGGAGTGAACAGTAGAGCCCCACTAGGGATTCCAGACGACTCCTGCAAGGCTTTGGAGTAGAAGGTCTGGAGCAGCTGCCGCTGGATCAGGGAGTTTAAAGCCATCTTACCACCAACCAGGGGGAACACAGGGGAGTAGAAGTCCTGGCCAATGCCTGTAGGAGTGAAAGCGTGCGTTTCACCACTGCTGGTGGTGGTGGTGGTGGTGGTGGTGGACGAGTTGAGGGGATCCGTATGAGTGCGAGACGTTGGGAGCTGAGAGGAGGAAGGAAGGGAAGGAGGAGCAGGGGACGAAGAAGGAGGATCGCTGGGGAGGTTCTCCTTCGTTGCTGACTCTTCTGTCCCTTTTCGCCCGGCTAACCCTACAAGAAAGGTCAAACACACAATGCATTATGGGGGAGTCAACAAAAAAGGGGTTCCAAAAGGGACAGTTAAAAAAAATTACAAAAGTTCAAAGTTGTCTTCATATGGTCTTTTACAAATTAGTGAACTTTGTTCTCCTTTTTTGCCAACCCCCCCAGACAAAGTGCCCATGCATTTGTGATTTCAACCTTTCTTGTAAGCCACAGCCTGGAAGAAAAAAAAGGACAAACAAAACCAGTTTGCAACTTAGAGATCGGCTCAGCCGAGCCCCCGTCTCACTCGCTTTATCACTTGCAAACAAAGTGAAATCGTGTCCTCAGATGGCCAACTCACAATGACAGTCCTCTTCAGTGCTGCTGGAATGTGTTCATTACACAAACTGCTCCATTGACATGCAGTATAAAGTTCATGAAAAAACATACAAGATTGAAAACATAACATTTTATGGTCTGAGATGAAACACAAACGAGCACCAGAGCAGCGAGACATTAACATTTTACATCCATCAAAACAAATTAAATCACAATTGTTTTTTTTACTAAGAATTCCAAATAAATGACCCATTTTGATAAGTGCTCGGAGGAATATAAATGCATAACCATTAAGACATAACGTGATTAAGTTGGACAGTTAAGGACTCCTCCTGTGAATGTTAATCAATTCAAACCTATTCAGCTATTCAAGCCTAAAGCTATGACATTTCAAAACCATAAACACAGATGCAGAGGGCAAGGTGACAGCACTGTGTGTTACAACTGTAACTCTTCAGGATGAAACAAAAGTGTAACATAGAGCACTTATGTTCATAGACCATAATAAAGGTTTGTATTGAAACGGAAACATCAAATTACTCCTTTACCATGGATTAATAAGTATTCTCAGAGAAATATAATCCTTCCATAAAAACTTGCTATTTATGTATTGGAAAATTCAGTTACCCCTAATATATACTAAAGCTACTTTTAGATCGACTTACCGCTGAGCTCTGTGTTGGCGATGCGCAGAGCAGCACTTTCAGACTGAAGACTACGGTTTCTCTCCAGCAACAGCACCTCCAGTGGTTTGGATGAGTCCTGGTAGATCAAAGTTTTTAATGATGATGATCAAAAATATTTTAGTACAACCATAAAGATATTCAATTTCTATTAATAATTGAGACGTTTACAAGAATAATTACCTGAACAGAGTCAGATGTTCCAAACTCCATGGACTTGAGGATACTGAGCAAACAGAAGAATAATAAAGTGAAGTAAAGAAAGCACAAAATATCAAAACACAAAAAAAAATAATGAACAGAGGACCACATTACAGAGCTACATACTAACAGATTGTAATGTTATTTATGATACTTCTGTGATCTCTGCAGTAATACAAATAGATGAAGTCAGGGAGTGAATGAACTCCTCACCTCAGCTCCTTCTTCACTTCCTCATAGTCAGCCTGCTTCTTCAGTTTTTCTTCAAGTTCCTGAAAATAACAAAGCATATGTTAAATGCCATAATATACAGTACCAACATAGTCGAAGCCAGGAGAACATCAGACCAGAACAGATCATCATCGAAAACACAAAGAGCACCTTAAGGACGGCAGTCTTGGTGCTGAGCTGCTGCTCCAGCTGTGAGATCTGGGAGCTGGTGGTCTCTCGGAGTTTGGTCAGGCTGGCCTGCAGTCTCTGGACATCCTCCACCAGCTGAGCCGTCTCCCTCTCTTTGGCTCTGAGCTCTGCCTCCAGGTTTGAGTGGGATGTCACCTCAGCTACCTGTTCCTGCAGGTTCCACCACAAAAGAACTGTTATGAGTTTCAAGAAATGGCTCCATTCCAGCAAAGAGGAAATCTTTCGGGATTCAACAGTTGATCATCAAAATTTACTCTTGGTGAAGGTTTGGATGAACAAACTGTGCCTGACAAGCCTGACTTTACTAAGCATATTAGTGATAATACAGGTAGATAGATTAGATGGATAGATGTACAGCCAGACAGATAGGACTTTATTATGGTAGGATTGGTAGAATGGTATATGGTAGAATATGGTAGTATCTATAAACCATCCCAACTTTTTTTTAAAATTTTCTTGTTAATTTCAATGCCTGGAAAACCAGTGTAAAGGCTGCATATCAGCTCTTAAATTAAACTCTTTTTTAGACTATTTTTTGTTGTCATATTTGTCTAAACGAGACATTAAAATGAACAAGAAATTGAGGAAAACAGCAATGTAGCCTAACCCTCTTTTCCATGACTGTAGATTAAAGCTTGTTAGCCATGTAGACTGAACTTTAAGGTCACATAACATCAATCAGAGAATGAATCAGTGCTGCAGGTTTACCGTGATGGTGTCGGACTTGTCCGGGCTGCCGAGCTGCTGAGACTGATTAGTCAAGGACAACTGCTCTCTGAGTGACTCCGCCTCCCTCTGAGCTGCTTCTGCCCGCTGTAAAGGCAAAACCCCAATATTTATATACTGTATATACAGTATATATACATACATATAAAAAATCAGATTTTTAATAACAGAACTTTCATAAACATGTATATACAAAATGCTGCTTTTGACCTAATACATAGTAACAAATGTGTTTTGATGAAACAAACCTTCATCCCACTTTAGCATGAACTGCCCTACATTACAAAGAGAGTGGGATAATGACCAGAGTGGATTTATCTTCAATTTTAAATGATAAATTAGTCCTGAGGATTGAGACATCACCCACTGCCTTGTATTTATGACCAGACTGCAGGAGGGAATCATCAGCAGCACCAGCCAACTTGCCATCATTAGGAGTAAGAAGGAGCTGATTCCTCTGTGTTCCTAATTGCAACCATATTGTGAGCTACTTTTGACTGGCTGAGAGTTGGCTGCTAGTCACCAAAAGAAAAAAAATCATTGTGGTAGTCTGTGAGTCCTCTGAACACCAATCACTCAGATTAGAGGTTCCAAACACAGGTTTATTGGTAACAATCCAATAGTGGCCCGGCAGTCGGACACACACATAAACACACACACACACAGCACGGTCTGGTTCAGCGGGCTTGGCGTCTCAGTGTCTCAGTCTCTCAATCTCTCAATCTCCCCCTCCTGTGCACCCGGCTCCTACTTATCACAGGAGAGAAACAATTAGTGGAACCGTCACCACCTGTGCGCAGTGCAGCATCAGCCTCGCCACTCACCTGCTCTCTCGGCTGCAGCTGATCGCTAACCACTGCCCCGCCCTCACAATCATGTTTTCCATTTTCTCCTTATAAAAGTGTATTAAAAGTCTCTGACTGAGCTGGAGGCCATGCTGTCATCCACTGTAAATCTCAAATCAGACGTGTGAATACTGTGTGTGTGTGTGTGTGTGTGTCGTTATTGTTGGAGTGATCACCTCTAGGCTAATATTAACATTACATGCCTATGTTACCCTTTTACCACAAATCACACTCTTGTGCTAATAATGAAAGTTAACAACATTGACATTAACAGATACCACAGGAACATTAACATTGGGGGCAGAGGGTGCTCCGGGGGGCTTTTTTCAGCTGGATGTGTTCACTAGGTTGGTTATAAACATGTTGAAACACCAGTTGTTAAAAAAAACCAAAAAAAAACGCAATAACTGATTTCTCAAACTGCCAAAAACTGGCACCAATGCCAAAACTGATCGTTTCTAGAAGACGAAGTTTAGTTAGAAGTCCATGTAATCAAGTACAACTGTTACTGATGAAGAATTATCCAGGATTAGTGTGTGACTCTGTGGTTGAACACATAACTCCTGAAAGGGTTCGATGATATGTCCTGAGAAGATGTCAAACTCAATTACCTGATTGGCTCTTTCAAGGTCTGTCATCACCATCTCAATCTCATCAGCCCTAAAACAGACAGAAGGTTTTAATACAGAGACAAATGCAGTAGATCATGTATAAAAAGATCAACGTAGACTCAGACAAAATAGGACTGGAAAATAGAAACAAATACTGGATAGATGACTCTCAGGTGGAAAAGTACTTTATGACAAAAACAGACAATACAGTATATTTGTGTGTGTTTGTGTGTTTGTGAGAATACGCAAGTGCTGTGTCCATTAAGCTACTGTGTAAATTTCACCTTAATCCATTGATTGTGAACTCTGTAACCCAAGCAGCTTTATTGTGTTTGTGCGTGCATACACTCTGAGCATGTGCGTATGTGTGTACATGTGAGTTCTAAACCCCGACCACACTAAAACAAGAGGGGATTACATTAATAGAGCTCCGAGTCCTAATACAGCTGAATAATCTGCTATGAAGCCCCGTGATTGTCTCTGATTTGTGACTGACTAATGGTTGGAATGAAAGACGCGCTTCACCTCTTACTACTTCACAGGTCAGACGGCAAGGATGCAGCCAGACAGCAATTCCAAATAAATAAATATATAGAGAAGAGTTCAGCTGATCTTTCCTGCTGTATCCCAATAATGTGCACTGTATCTAACCCAGTTTTACACCAGGAGTAGATGTAGTGTATGAAGGAGGATGAGAAGGAAAAATGAAGGTCACAAGAAAGGTATGACAAGAGGATCATGAAGGAATAAAAAGAGGAAAACTGAAAAAGTGGCCTCACAAATTAGGTTTTAATTCCCAATTATTGATTTATAACTGTTTTCTTAGAGGCTAAAAAATAAGCCATTGCTGCTACAAAATAAATTAATATAATATAAAATATTTCACAATGTTTATAACAGCATCACTGCACCTTCTAAGCCAGTGTTCCCCACCCTTTTTTGCGCCACGGACCGGTTAAACGTCTCTATTATACTATGTTCATGGACTGGTCGTTAAGTTGTCAAATTTCCAGTGTACTGAAATATTTTCCTACCTATTAAGTCTTCCTACCCGAATTAACTGTGCATGGGCACAACAAGGATTAGTGTGTCTGCATCATTTTGAGTTTATTGTTGTTGTTTTCACTGAGCAAATATCAGTATATTGAAAATATAAAATATCAATATCAAATATACGACGACGGACTGGTGTCGGTCCCCGGGATTTATTGATATTCTTGGATATTCCCATGTACCCCATTTAATCCCTTGACCTCGTGTATCACTAAGAAATGAGGAAAAAACCCTGGGTCGAAATACGTGATCTTGTTATTGTGATTCTGCCCCCATTAAAGACTAGCATCCTTGACTATCTTTTCACCGTGAACCTGCTAACCCCGCACAGGCCTTTGTGTTCACATGTCACCATATGAGAAACACTGTTATGTCCCATAGGCCTGAGTACTCCTGATTTGAATGTGTTTAGCAAAACACACATAGCCGATATTAAGTCAGCCTTGTGCCAGAGGCAACGCAACAAAAAGAGTCAGATGTGGGTGGGAGACTCTTTCACTCTCTGCCTTTATTCTCCCCAATAGTCAAAAGACCTAGTGTGCATTTAAGCAACATAATAGTACACTACCTCACCCGCTTTTTATCCCATCTAAAGCTATAGTGCACAGAACACATCAGCACACTCATCTGCACACATGAAGGCAGGAAGCCCGCAAGCTGCTGAAAGCCTGTAATGCAGAGTTAGAGGGCAGTAATGCAGCCCAAATACATAACCAGTCCTGCTCCAGTTCTGATCATTTAATCAAAGTACAGATGTACAAAGTCCTCTTAAATACTCCTCTGGATTTGGCTTTATTTGGGAATTATTAAGGCAGAGCTGGAGGCACAGAGCCAGAGCAGATCACAGGGGTGGGAGGGATTTACTGAATGTCCTGACACAATCAGTCAGTTGCCTGGCAGTGCAGGAATTGTCCACAGGCAGCCAGTACAGCCGGTGGAGCAGGAAAGGATCAGATCCAATATAAACAGCCTTATGTTGCAGCCACAGGGAGGAGCTATAGAGCAGATGCACAGATTCACTAGCTGAATACACATTTTCACACACTCATGGAATCTAATGGATGCACCCAATGACATCAGTGTACTGTCAGGCCTCTGTCGGGCTGAACTTCCTCCATCTCAGAGCGAGAGAGAGTGTTACTCCTCTTTTATCGTCTCTTTCCTCAGCTCAACTCTGCTGCCTTTTCTCTGACTGCCTCAATCCTTTGCACACAACTTCAACCCTTCCTATCGCCCTCCATTTCTTTTTCCCTTTTCATCTTTTTTCCCTCCATTCTTCCACCTCAGCTCTATCTTCTGCCCTGTGTCCTCTGTGCCAGCAGGATATTCCCCTGATTTAGCTTTTCATTTCCCTCCTCTATCACACTCTTATCCCCTCTTCCTCACTCTAGCCTGCAGCCCCTGGTTCACTTTCTGCCCTCCAGCTTTCATCACTCCATTCCCCTTTATTTTCTTCGCTTTCTCCACATTGCATTTTCACAGCGTGTTACCTTGGGGATTTCAAGGAGGCTTAAAAGGAGCTGAAGGGAGAAAGTATCTCTATTTGTGTATATTAGGTGCCCCATTGTGTTTGTCTAAAACGGACATGGAGGGGGGACGGAGGGGTGTAAACGACAATCGATTAATTACAGGCAACACCGTCTTTTTTTTTTCTTCTTTTTACCTAAAATAGTTACTGCCATGCAGGCACCAAAAAGTAAAACCACGTGCAGACTGGCTGAGAGAATCCTGCAGGGCTCTGGATCAATATATCATTAATTTTTAACAACAACTAAATGGATAAAACCCAGTCAGTTAGACCCTCACAGCATCAACGCAGTTAGTGGGTACGAGGGGGGGTTCTGGCAGACCCACACTCTGGACACAGCAACACTGACCATATTTGCAGCCAGTGTGTCAGTGTGTTTGAAAAAGCAGCACATGCAGTTGCAGCCCAAGAGGGGGGGGGGATTTGTCACGCAATGATCTGCTTAGTAGAGAGTCTGAACCGAATGCGAGTGTGTGCGTGGACATTTCCGTGGAGAAAAGTGCGTCTTATGGATGGTGCTTGTGTTTAGCAGCATCAAAATATATGCAGTCAAAGGGTTAAAAGTTGTGTTCAGCCAAACATTGGTGATTTGTTCAGCCAAGCAGTAAACGGGGGAAGGACTCCAAGGACTGGGAGGGTGCAGGGTTAGAGAGGGTTTGTGTGTGCTTTAAAGCGTTGCATTAAAATTTCAGATCACAGCACGCCACACAGTCAAGGACCCTGACTGCCTGAGGCTCACGAGTGAGAGAATGAGTGTGTGTATTTGTATGTGTGTGTGAGTGAGTATGTGGGCGGCTGTGTTTATTAGGTTTTGTAAGCAAATGGGGCCCACTATATCTGCTTTTTAGGATGGGCTTTTCTTCTAACATAATAGGACGAGCAGAGAGGAGAAAGAAGGGGATGATGCTCTGTACAGTCGCAACAAAAAGAAGTAAATGGGAAAATCTGAAAGACTATGAAACCTATTGATTAAGGGCCATTACGCTGCATGTTGTACTTTCCCGTGACCCTTCCTCTGAGCCACACAACTGCACAATACAAGAGCTGAAAGATAAGAGTGTGGGAGTGATGGAAGAAAGGAGAGAAAAAAAAATACAGGGAAAAATGTTGTGAGAATGAGTGCAGAGGGATCAATCTGTTTTTAACAGCCAATCAATTTAACAACTCTGTTAATGGAGACAAAGTGAGTTTGGGACACATAAAGTGGGTAGGGAAAAAACTTAAAAGCCAAGTTGACACTGTGCTGTAGTCTGTGTAAAGGGTGTGAGTTGGACGTCCTTGATTGTCTCCAAACGAAAAAAAAAAAGTCAATTCTGCTATCTAGGCAATTTTCTGTTAGAGGTAAAAATACAACACACAATAATAATATAAAAAAAAGATAGGAACAAATTTCCTCATAATTTTAGCTCTATGAAACTGACAACATCAATGTCTGTCTTATCAATCAATGTCAAACTTCAACCTTAAGGATTTGGATTGTAGAAATAGAGTTGTAAAGGTTTTAAGACATAAAGAATTACAAGTGTGTTATTTTCAGTAACAGGAAACAAATTTGATTATTATAAAATTATAATAATTAACGTGGAGTTCAAGTAATCTTCTGGGCAGGATGGCTGTGCCAATGTTTTTGTAGGGCAGGTCAAATGGTGAACCCTTGATGATTTCATTTCACTATGACGTCTGCGAACTAAACAATTTCAGTTCATTAAAAAAAATTAATTTACATCAAATTTACAGCAAGGAGTGTAAATTTTGTCCCAAAAATTACTACCCATTGCTTTAACTACATCGCTGCCGTTTGGAGCAGCATTACTGCAATTCAATGGCCCAAATGTCCATCTTTAGATCTTTACATCTTGTACAAAAGCATAAAGATCGGTTGATCCATGCCAAAAAAAATTAGGCACCACATGCTTTCCACTTTAGATAATTAAAATTGTGTTCCTTCATTCTTTTTCAAGCTACATACTCTACCTTAGAAGTATTACAAAGTACAAAGTACAGTGCTGGGTCTAAACACATGAACTCATTGGAGAGATGCTGTATCTATTATACTCATGAACCCAAAGCATGAACTTGCTAGAAACAATACTGTATACTAAATTTGTTTGTTTGAAAAATTACACAAAGCTGAAGTTGGGTTAACTGACTGGCTCAAAACAAGGAAGCATTTTAAAAATGCATTTTTATCTTCCCCTTACAGGAATAATAGCAATTACTCCATTGGCACACCAGCTCTGAAAAACACATGCCATTCCAGCTACTCCATGACGGCTTTTTACCAAAACCAGATGGCACTGGTCAACCAGTGTTGTTTTCTGAATTCAGTTCAGTGTATTGTCCTTGCCGGTTTATTTAACCAAGTCACCGGCGTCTGCAGTTTGACAGAATTTTAACATCAGGAACGAAGTCAGGAGCAAGATTTACCCCAAGGTTAGTTCTGTTTTGATACACGCTGAGGAAAAAAACCTCACATTCACGGTCACATTGAACAAATGAGAAGTTCACACCTCATCTAGTCCCTTTAATTATTGCATGTGGGTTAATTTGTTTTATACTAAACAGTTTTTCTTTCCTAGTGTTCATTATACATTTATTGTATTTCAACCTAGTGAATTTCTAGAAGAAGTTTACTGATGAAAATACTTTAACACCATTTTGTAAAGAATGACATTGTTCCTATCCTCATAATAACATTACATGGCATAATATAAAAGATTAAAAACCAAGTGCTCATATAATTTGCTTTATGAATGTTTTCTGGATGCTTGACTATCTGGCAGACATTTCTAATCTTGGGGGAATGAAGAATGACACTTTAAGTGCCACTTTACAGCCTGGCATGCTGACACGGAAAAAACTTCAGTTCTTGTCCTGGCTCTTACTACGAGATCAATAATGATAGATGCCCACCACTTCAGTAATTGTTGCCACGTTATCACAGAAATCGCGTTAGAAGCGCGAGTCTAAGCTCCCACTGTGTCGCCGTGTGGCTTCTCTGTCCTCACTTTGCCAAAATAGTAAAAGCCTTGAAACTACTAAATAAAGAATAACGAATTGAATCAAGTCTCCTTTTCCTGTGGCTGGAGAATACATTACAGTCCCCTTTTTGTATTTACAGTGCATTAGTGCTGCTTTGGATTTGTGAGCTGCTGAGTAATATGGGAGACAATCCAGCTGTTGGGGGGGAAACAGGGGAGTTTCCAAGCAGGGATATTGGTTAAACAGGACGATTATGTCCTGACTGAGCTACGATGAAGCCAGAGGAGAAAGACATCACACACACGGCACACGCAGACATGCACACAAATCAGCAAGAAACATACTTTGCTGTAGATTCCTCGTCATACTTGGTCTTCAAATCAAAGAGTTCGGCCTGAGTTGTTTCAAGTGCTGTGGAAAACAAGAGGAGACAGACAAGAACTTTATCATAATTGTATAACATATTATAGAATTAAAAGATATTTAATAGAGATATTTAAAAATAGTTTATTATAGTTAATTATCTGGGATTGATTATAACTGAACCAAAGGGATTTACAGTAATTCAAGTTATTTTCCTACATTTGCTGCCATTGTTCTTGACAGCCTGACTAAACCAAGGAACCTTAAAAAAAATGTCTACAAAAATAAGACAACCTGTAGACAACTGATAAGGAACACTGGAGCTTCTTCTTTTCCTTTTGGCTTGTCCCTTTTTTTAGGGGTTGCCACAGGGGAGTCAAAAATGTCCATATCCCCCTGTCCTCTGTATCCTCAACTCCAACCACCTTCCATCCACCGTCCCTCCTCTAAACATGTCCAAACCATCTCAATCTGGCTTCTGTAGCTTTTTATCCAAACCTTCCTGTCTGTGTTGTCCCTCTAATCACCTCATTCCTGATCCTGTCCATCCTTGTCTCTCCCTAAAGAGAATATTAGCATCTTTAACTCTTCCACCTCTATTTCCTGTCTTCTACCCATTTCTAGTGTCTCTAAAAGGTTCAGATGTTCAGATGAAAAAAAAAAAAATCAACATGCTTCTCAAGGCTTTTTTTTTTCAGATGTAAACCAAGCTAAAGATGGTGATAGTACCTGTCTGTAGGGTCTGGGCCTTTTGTTCAGCCTCTTTTAACCTCGATGACATGGAGTCCTGGTTCTCCTGGAGTTTCCTACGGAGACAGACAGAAGGTGGGGGCAGGGAGGACAGAGCAGAGTGAGTAAATTGGAAGTCACAATTCAGATTTCCAGTCACTAAATCCTGGTTTCACACTTTGTGGCAACAGCAACTACTCCCTATTTTCCCACCATTTCTAAAAAAGTGTTTTCTCCACTCAAATCCTCCCAACAAACCCACTCCTCATTAAGCAGCCCTATTAGGCAGGAATGTCTGGCCACTGGGGCACACTGCACACGGGAGAGGGGGGGAGAAACCGCAAGGATTAAATAGATTCATTCTTAACATATAAAAAGTTGGGGTTTTTTTCTGAGAAAAAAGAAATACTAGAGTATGTTAAAACATCAATAATGTTGCACAAAGACACTCTTTATGGCACCCTTTGATCCCCCACCCCCTACACCACCAAACTGTCTTCCCTGTCATCTCTATTTTTCTGCCCTCTACTTCATCCTTTCATCTCCCTCTCCTTCCCCAAACTCCTTCCAGGATAGAATGCATCAAAGGTGCCATCTATTTACTGCCCCTCTCAGACGCAGGAAGTCGGCTCTTTGCAGACAGGAAGAAGCCTATAAAAGACTGACGTACAGGAAATACAGTCACGCAATTGATCCTCTACTGTATGTCTGAAAGGGGGCTATGGGCACAATTGGCGCTTTGCACCACAAACAATAACACTGTAATAAATGTTTAGTAAACACAAATGCCAATAACTTTCCAGGAGGCAAAATGCCACTTGATTTGTGAAGAGTTTTACCTATTCATTAAAGTTTATGCACGGCATAGTAAACTATTTATTTATAGCTGAACAGTTCACCTATATTTAAAAAAATATATATTAAAACAAGGTAAAAGCCAAAGCATTAAGTGTAATTTTGTCTGGATTAGTGGTTTAAATAGTTTGACTTTGATAACCATCAAAATGTGCATGTCCCCACAGAATAAACAGGGCTCCATTGTTGTACAAGTTATTTAAGTTCTTTAGTATTTTAGTATTTAAGTATTTTAAGCCCTGGGGTGATCAGGAAAAATAGGTGTTTAAAGAAAGCAACAGTTCAGAGGAACTTAAAAAAAAAAGCTAAACAAATTAAAAGAATGAATCAGGTCCAGTCATGGAGTAAATTCTTAGACCACCCTGCTGTTTCCCTGTTCATTTTAATGCCTAGAACCACATTTGTTTAGACCAATATAATGATAGCAACAAATATAGCTCAAAAGAGTTTAATTTCATAGCTCATATCTAGACATTTAACATGGTTTCTTGATTGCAACCAAGATTACTTCTGTTCTTACATTGTATTGTTCAGGTAATATGCCTTTACTGGTACAAGGAATTAAAATGAACAAGAAATTGAAGAAAATAAAGTTGGTCTACTACATGGGTGCCCACACTTTTCTGTCTTGTGAGCTGCTTTTCAAATGACCACGATGAAGTGATCTATGGAGATGAAAACTAAATATATTGACCTATATAAACTGGATATCTTACTCTCGACATTATCATATAACATATGTTTACTGTCCGACTCAATACCTATATTATTCTCACTTTATCCCAGTGGTTTGCATTTTGAAATACAATTAGATCTCTAATTTTTATTACTCTAACTTTTTAATGTTATTGCTCAGGATCTACCAGCACTCATTTCGATATCTACTAGTAGGACCTTATCTACCAATTGGGCAGCCCTGGTCTAGTACTTTTTTATGACTATTTTTAAGTGTGTTCAACATTCAAGTATAAGGGCCAAACATTTTATACCTCTCCTTCTCTGCATAGTCGTTGTGTAGCTGGAGGTGCTTCTCTTGGGCCAGGTTTTCAGCTTGATTCTTAAGTGACTGCTCATACTCACGGATCTTCTCCTTCAAGGCTTTGATGGTCACCTCTGGAGGAAAGAAGTTTGAGACAATAAATAAAACGAGCACTTAGCAAAACATATTAGCAGAGATTCCTAAAGGTGATGAATGGCAGCGCTGACGTTAATGGTTCGGTCGTGGCAGTTGACCTCTGCTTAAGAAACACTGTTTCATTTCCTGCATTCTTTCTCCGTCGGCGGAGACGAGGGCCTCGGCTTCAGTGGTTTCCCATCTGATCTGCACATCCATGACCGGCATACAATATTCAATGTTCGACCACTTTAGATATGCTGTATTCATTAGGACTCCATTAGTTCTGGAACCTCATAACCTGCTGATGGCTGAGCTGCATGTGAGGCCGTCTGGAAATAAATACCGCACATAACTGGGTGTAATAAATAGACTGCTGTATCTGTGTGTACATACGTTGAGTGTATTTCTCAGAGAAAGATATAAGTGACTGAGACAATGATGAAGAGCATTGCTGCTCACTGGCTTTGACTGAGGGCTCTTAGCACTTTCTGTGTGTGTGTGTGTGTGTGTGTGTGTGTGTGTGTGAGATTTAAACTCCAGTCTCACCGCTCTGACACATAATCAATAGAGGAGAGTCCCCTCAGAGCCCTCTTACCCCTTAACTGCTTAACTGAACTTTAAACATTTAGGTTGCGGGGATCAATGGCCCCTGCACTCTTTGTATATGTGTGTGTGTGTACAGATGGAGCTGTGTGTGTGTGCGTGTTAACAGGAGTGGGAGTTCCAGTGTGTGTTTTGGGGTTTAAATATCCCCCATCTATTGAGGCTGGAAGGAGGGATAAAGGATGAGGGAACAGAAAAATCAATGGCAGAATGGAACCCTGCCGCTATCGAGCTGTTCCAATTAACTCTCACTGAGGAAAGGGAGATTCCAAAACATTCCCTGCTCGCTCACTCACTCCTCTTTTTCGACTGATATTACAGCACTTTTTATTGCAGCCCCTCACTTGTCTCTCCCAGTCTGTCAGTTTTTCCATCTTTCTTTACCCCGAGATAACCTGGTAGTTTTTTTCAACAACAGAAACTGTTCCATTACGGCATTTTTTCTGAATACTGGTTCAAGTTTATTACCCTTTTTAGACAGATTTATAGACAGTCTGAATGTGGAAGTTTAATCTAATTAAATCTTAAATAATAATTTGTGGTTTGAATAAGAAAAATACATTTATATTTCGTAAAAGTAATTTTGTAGGTGCTGAATAAAAACAAGTACGGGGTCAGCATAGAAATAAGATTTGATTAAGATTTCAAAAGTTGGAGATTGACTGTAGGTTAAACCTTTAACTTCTCTTATTCTTCTTCTTTCAGCTTGCCCCCCTTTTCAGGGGTTGCCACAGCAAGTCAACTATTTCCACTTCCCCCAGTCCTCTATCTTTTACTGTTAACTCCTACTACCTCCATGCCCTCCCTCACTGACTGCATCCATCATCCATCTTGTGTTGTCCCTCTAATCACCTCATTCCTGAATTTAACTTCCCTAATTGTGTTAAAAAATAAGTCAAAATGTCATTCAAGAGACATCTATACTTTTACCCCAGCTTTCAGTGTTTTACGCTGTTCTACTGTTTTTTTATGCGCCTGTGTGTTTTTATGAAGCACAAAGAACCTTTTAATGATCTAATTAACTAATTCTCATCAAATATTCATCCTTTCAACCCACGGAAATCCAGCCCCAAAAATGTTCAGCTCTCACCTTGGTTTTTGACCTCTGCAAACTCTTTGTTGTAGTCCTCCAGTGTCTCTCTTAGTTTGGTGTTCTCTGTCTCAATGTCGTGCATCCTCTGGAGCTTCAGCTGCAGCTGCTGAGCCAGCTCCAGCACAGGTACAGGATCTGAAAGAGAGACAACACACGCCACGTTAACACCGTGTAAAAACGACACAAAGCAGAGCTACGAGGTGGCACGGCGAGCTCGGAATAACTACATTCTAGGCCCTGCGAGAGCGTTTGCCCTGGTGAAGTGTCCTTGAGCAAGGCAATGAATCTCTCACTGCTCTGGGAGAACTCATCTGGAGCACACAGTGACCTTTGATCTCCCAGTGGAAAATTACTGGTTACTGTGAAAAAACATTCACAGCTACGAGCATTGTTATGATTAGGAGAGCACGGTGAACAGGACTGAACAACTGTGACACACAATAAAATCAATTTGACATCAAAGACGAGATGTAAAGCAGATTCAGCAATAAAGCAAAGTGAGTGACTTATTCTGGGATGCAACTGTCTAATAAGGAGGTACTGTAGGTGAAAGGCCTGGGTGTTCTCAGGGTGTGATTTGGTGAATGTGGGATCAAACTTGAACACTTCAAGGAGATTCAGTTTTTTGAAAAATATTTCTCCTCTCATCCAAGAGGCTTCTTCAGTTGTAACTGTTGTAACAGTAGTTATATCCTGTGCAAGTTTTTAACTCTTCAACCTTGACCATGACCTGGAAAACTGAGAACATTCATCAACATGTTACCACACACTTTGGGACAGATACCCTTCCCTTAGTGCGGGAGTACGAAAACTTAGGATACAGGATATAGCTTCTGTTACTCCTCACTGACAGTTACAACATAATAGCCTCTGAGAGGTGAAACATTTTCCAAAAAACTGAATGTCCAGTTGCCTAACTTAACTCTTTAACCTCAACCATGACCTAAATGACTGATAACCTTCATCGCCAGTTAAAGAAGATGTCAAACTTAAAAAAAAACAACATTTGTCTGAGGTTTTCGCAAACATAAAGAGAGGATCTAAACAAAAAAAAAAACAAAGGCGACGATAAGTGAAAAGTTATGTTTTTGATTTACAGTAGTGTTTTTTTCTACAGGGACAAAGTGATCTCAATCGAAAAGCAAATTACTGATTCAAAAATCAGTCTTTCTATAAGTAAGAGACCGTTGGAGGTTTTCAAGATAAACTTCCATGAGGGTAAAAAAAAAAAAAATCGAAGACGTCAGCTGCTGAGACAGCAGAAGAACTGGATATGTGACACTGAACTACAGTGAAACAGTTGACAGAAACACTGACAGCAGAGATTACTGGGCTGTGATGATTTTTTCTTAATAGTTTGTCTTTTAAGTACAAAAACAATCCACAGAAATGATTGCAGATACTCACAGTAAGAGTAGAGTAAATGTTGAGAAGAAGAAGAAGAAGAAGATAAGGAGTAAAGAGAAGACAAAGGCGTCTTTCTGGAGGCATTTTACCAACATCTCAGGACACACAGCAGGGTTAACTGTCAGTTTGATGAAGAAAGCCCTGTCAGTCAGACCAATCACATCTGATTGGTGCTCATGGGTGGCAGACTGGTGACAGGCAGCCAAGAGACACGGGCGACGCTCATCAGCATGCCAGCTAAAAGAGCAGTATGTGTGTGTGTGTGTGTGTGTGTGTGTGTGTGTGTGTGAGTGCGTCTGTGTGTGCGTCGTACAGATAAGAGGAACTGACAGCTTACAGCTGGGGGTATGGGCTGTGTGTTAGTATGTTTGTGTGGTTGTGCACATGTGTGTGTGCGTGTGTCACGTCTGACGCAGTTAGATATCTTAACTATGCTAATAAGAGATCAGCAAAGACAGATTGGGGAATTTCATGCTGATTCTACGCTGCCAAGGTGACACACTGTGCAGGACTGAGCCGTGACACAAAGAGACGCACATTCGGCTCGTCATAAACAAGGGGACAGCACCTACGGACTCGCAAACAAGCAAACACCGAGGAACAGAAAGTGTACACCAAGAATTTTCTTATCTGCTCCGCCGCCCTTGAAAGTCAAATTTCTCCATTTCTTATCTTATGTCGGCTTAAACATCGGCTGCTTTCCAAGTCAACTGTACAGCTTGTTAGAAACCATTGGGTTTCATAGGCAAACAGGCGCTGAATGCACTCTTGCCAGACACCTTTAATCTAAAGCAGAGAGCACACTGGGCTGACTAACCAGACCTTCAGCTGATAGAAGACAGAACAAAACACAGCGTTTCCTCTTTCAAGACTGCTGCATTAGTCAGGCTGGTCTGCGTCTGTGTGTAATTGTGTGTCTGCGCGCGTGTGTATGTGTGTGTGCATCAAGCATTACATCATTGTCTCGCTGCAAGTTAAGAATAGCCCCGTCAGAGCTGCCGCTGACTTATTGGGAGCAGTACAATCCAAAGATATTACTGTAGGTCTATCCATGTGGGAATATGATGACCTCCTTACGCTATAGATGAACTCAACTCCCATTCCTGCTCGGTCCCCGCACGGCTCCCGTACAGCTGAGATTTTACAGTAAGCTGCACCGCGGCTGTGTGTGCGTGCACGTTCTGTAACACCCTGTGCTCATGTCCCTCATTGGCCTCGGCGTGCTTAACGTGATTGCTCATGTGTGCACTTTCAAGCGGCCAGTCGTGGGCGCACTTGTCATCCATATCAGGATGCACCTTCTGTTTAGACCCTCTTAAGGCTACACCGATGGGAATGATCTCACAGGGACATATTAAGGTGCCGCACATGGCTGAGTCCACGGTGGAGGAGCATCAAAGGAATGTTGCTGCACTTATTCTCTTGTCTTTTGGTCCTGTCGAGACCGACGGTGGAAAAAAAAACTCTTCATTACGTTTTGGACTCAAGTGAGGTGTTGAGCCAAACAGTGAAGGACACTGTGTGCAAATTCACCTAAAGCAGAGATGTCCAACTCAATTTCACAGTGGGCCACTATTAAAAACCAGCATCAAGTCATGGGCCAACATAAAATAAATATTTCCCCTTCTCCGGATATTTTATGCAGTGGTCCTTACAAGATATTGCCCCCACCCTACCAGTGCCTGAAGCAAAATAACATTTTTTTTTGACCAGTGCCCCTAGTGGCTGGAGCCCCAAGCGACTGCCTGGCACGCTGGTCTTTAAGCTCTTAATGTTGAGTTAAATGTTGAGTTTTGGAAACTCAACATTGGTAAATAAATCTGAAACAAAACACACATCAGTGGTATTTACCTTTAACTGTAGCCTTTATCAATCCTTTTAATGTAGACACAAAAAAAATCCAAATGTCTGTGCTAAAACAAAGACCATGCATCACTAATACTACAAATCCTGCCATCTAGTACATATTTGATATGATCTTGCGGGCCAAATATAAATACACTGCGAGCCAGATTTGAACCCCGGGCCTGAGTTTGACACCTGCAACCTACTGTAAAGTTAACAATCTTACCTGGGACATCGATTATTTTCTTATACACGTTCAAGAAGGCGGCCTCTGCTTCTTTACTCCTCTTACTTAATGCATCAATCTGAAAAAGAAAGAAAATAAAAGAGAGAAAGAGTTTATATTCAGAAGACTAACATCAGGTCAGCAGACCCCCAAAAGGCAGGCCCAATAATTTCACAGTAGGAGCGGTCTACATATCTGTCTATCCTCACTATGCATCGGTATGTCATATGTGATCATGTCTGCCATGCAGTGGCTGCATTAGTGTTTCCTTCCCGTGAAGTAAGTTCAGCTGTTCAGCCGATGACGGATGCATTTCATTTGCTGCGTGCCCGCATCTGTCTGTCCTCAAGTGAGGGTGCACGAGTCCATCGGACGATATATGTGTGTGTGTGTGTATGTGTGTGTTATTGTGTGCGAATGTGTGTCCGTTTTCCCTCCAGCACACTGACATCATTAAACAGCTGGCTCAGTCTTTCCAGCCACAGCAGGGGTAGATTATTCAGTCAGCTCTTAGCAGCCATACAGTGTGGATCCATTACTGATGCAGCCATTAGCACAAGGCGACATGGCATGCATTCCATCACAGATATTATTGAAATGGACAGCATTAAGACCAATCCATACAAGATTAAGTCTATAAAAAAAATTGGAGGAATATGTCCATTCCTCAACCTCCTGAAACGCGAACCTTCAGGTCTCTGCGTCCCAGTTAAATATGAGAAGCAGATCTAGTGAGCCTAACACATGTGAAGTCAAATCTAAATGGAGGGAAACAGATGCCAAATAAAGACATTCAGATGGTGCTACTGTACTGGGCAGAGCTACAGCTGACTTCTCTGGCTCACGAACTCAGACTAAACAGCCTTGTGTTTCTTGTCCAACTCCTCCAGCACAAAAAAAGAAATACAGACAAAAGCCAGTTTAAGTCCAAATATAAAGTCTTCACATTCCCAGCCAAGCTAGTAGTGTAGTTGATGGGTGGTTTAGGGGTTCTTGCCACTGTAAACAGAGCGAGCTGCATGTAATACTGCCTGGGCTCCTATGGGAACCTAATAAATCTCTTCACATGGCTTTGATTCATCTCTAGTTTTTTAGCCGCAAAACATCTGGCCCCGAGAACGCTGGTGCCAGCAACTACTCCCCCCTTTTGTAATGCTCTCATTTGCTCACTCTTGGATTTTGCTTCTTGTCACTTTCATGTTCTCTGACTCATATTTTTTTCCCTTTCCTTCAATCATTTTCAGTGTCAGTCTCCCTCACATGTTTCTCTGTCATATAATCAAGTCCCTCTGGCATGCACAAGTGCCCCTGTCTTGTTCTATCTCTTGGAAACACACATGCATGCACAGTATCTTACCACATAATCTCATTCTCACATCATGTTGCATCATGCACTCTCTTTATGTGCTTTGTGACATTGAGTGATCGGACCCTGCGAGGCCATTAATGGAAGATTACCAGTGCTGAGTACTAATACCTTCCACACACCATCATCAGACCCGTTCATCAGTGTCAGAATGAATGTTTGCATATGTATAAACAGACAAGTAAGAGAGTGTTGCTGCATCATTGCATGATAAAGGAGGCGCAGATACAGGCGCTCAGGAGTAAAAACACATTATATGATCTGCCAATGGCATTGAAGGAAGCCAGCTGCGTGACTCTACAATGACTGGGCCAAGGTCAGTGGTACAGACGCTTTATATAGCCCAACATGGGAGGCAGGAAATAGACATTTAATGTAGGACACACCCTACAGTTAGAGGCAGGTTAACTGCAAGACCAGAGCCATTAGAAGACCACCCAGGATTTGCAAATACAACCCTGTGGTTCCTCGCTCTTTCAACCAATCCGATGACATCTGCTATTACATGCTCCTCTGCCCCCATCTGACACACACACACATGCACACACACACACACACACTGACACATGTGCGCGCGCACACACACACACAGAGGGGCAAACAAATGAAGTGACACAAACGATACCTCACCAGTATCAGTAGGTTACTGATGAGAAATGCTTACTACTGCAAAAGATTTTTCCTTCTACGTTCGCATATGTACATACGTCAGCATCTAGCGCCACCATCAGTCAGCAATGCTCCGCTCCTCTATCCAACCCATAGTGTGTGAAGGGCATCAGGCTGACCGGGTATGTGCATGCATGTGACTTTATGTGCGTGTGTGTCTGTCTGAGTGAGTGCGTGCGTGCGTGTGTGTGGGCTTGGTGGTGTCTGATAAGGGAAGGCTATGGGAAGCAGAGACTCAAGCCCTGGATAATGGAAAAGCTTATCAGATCAATGGACCAGCAAGGAACACACACTCTCTCACTTACACACACACACAAACACACACGCACGCACACACACATATAACCAGTTTACCAAACTGTTACTGTTATTAGTAATAATTATGACCCAAAGGCATCCACCTTTCAATGCCAAAGATTAAACAGTGCTTCCAGTCTGTCCTGTGTGTCGGTTAAAAGTTTTTATTGTTCTTTCTGGGGTCCACATTCACTTAGTAAAGATTGAAGCCCCTGGGTGAAACATTTAAGGGTGAATTACTGTGGGAGTTGAACAGGAAGACCCTCTGGTTTTCTGGTGCTGTCTTGTCCTTGATCAAAGCATCCAGGGGTAAGCAAACAAAGCCGGGCTAAAATTACACATTCTCAGAGCTACTCGTGTTGTGGCATGCAAGTGTGCGGAATAGTCGACTGATTGATGGGCTGCTCTGAGACTGGCGCGGGTGTACAGTATTATCTCAATAATCATAAGATAATGTCTTTCTCAGTTCCGCGACCACCCACCGAGCGCCTCGGCGTGTTTCTGGTGTGCACGCCGTCGAGGTGTGTCAACATGAGAACGGTGGAAACAGCTGACAAAGCCCCAATTATACTGCTGCCGTTTCTTTTCTCTAAATAGACTGTGGATCATCAGCAGAACATGGTGGAACCACTATAAATTACAGCATTTTTACATAACCACTGGCTGTGGTCGCAGCACCAACACAAGGATATAGAATCTAACTCAGCATTTAACTGTGATAGTCTATGGCCGGCAGCAAAGCAGCTCCGTCACCATCTTTTGTAATGTGGTAAATGTATCTATACTCCTGCGTGCCAGAGGTGAGACGCTGGTGGGCCAAAATGTCCACCAACAACAACCCAATATTGTACTTGAGTCTAGAATGACCTCCTCCGCTCCTACCCTCGGACTTTCACATATGGCTGTGAGATGGAAATGCATGGCTGCCAGTGAGGAGGAGTCATGAAGGAAATAGGCCACAATGATGGAGGAGGAAAAGAGGAGGAAGAGTGGGAGTATGATATAGCACACACAGAAGAGTCACCTCTTATTAGTCAAGGTACATTAAAAGTTAGAGAACAACTTGAAAGTGAGAGAAAATAAATATTTCAAATAGAGGGAACCATGCCTCATCATTCACTGCATCAACAACTACTAATCCTACACAATCATGCAGACAAAGTCAGTGGAAATAGTGTTTGGTGAGTTGTGACTGGCTAGAGCCAGGGTTATGTGGTGCCTTTTTTTCCAGGATGCAATTTAAACACACCCTGGGGCTGCAGGATTTCATGAATAGGATAGAAAATCAAGAGCAGAGTGGAGTGAAGAAAGATGGAGAGGAAAGAGAGGAAATGAGATAGTGGCAGGAGAGCGAGCGGAAAAGAAGAAAGAGAGCAAGGGAAAAAAAATGAGGAGGAAGAGGTGACAATTTAAAGGGATAGATGAAAGTAGAAAAGGAGAGAACCATGACCAGTCAATGAATGACAAATGGGCTTCCAAAAAATTGTGCTGTTTCAATGCTGTGCGTTGGCAGGAAACTGGTGTTTATCTCAATGCCAAAACAAACTCACCTCTCCTTGGAAGCTCTTGAGCAAAGGGGCGACCTGTTTCCGAAAATCCTATTAGAGAAAAACAAAGGAGAACAAAATCAGCCTTGGAAAATGAAAATGAAGAAATCAATTTGGATGCTTAAAGACAGAAACAAATGGTGGAGATGAACGGCAGAAATCCTAACTTAATGACTTTCACAATAGGTCACTGTGTCATCACCAATCCTGTGAGTGACTCACTACTTGTACTTAAGGCCCTTTTCAACCTTTGTCATGGATAAGCAGAGGTGCGTGAGTGAGTTTCGAAGACGATGTCAGGGAGGAGGTGAGGTTCGTAACCCCGAGGAGATCTGGCACTGTGTTGTTCTCATAAAAACAGGTGCAGCACCACCTGGGCCACCCAGAGGCACCGTTAGCGCGTGAGAGATGCAGCGCAGATGAGCCACAGTGTTGGACAATTGATGCAAAATGACTCTGTGTACCACGTTTGGGTTTTTCTGTTTAATCGTTAAGCAAAATAATTTCCTCCTGCAGCCAAGTCCCATTGCATGACATTCCAGTCTTAGAGAACGGATTCAGATTAGATAGCCAGTTGAGAGTGTATCAAGGGAACATGTAAATCACCATGCTGTGAGTTGAGCCTGCGTCCTGACAAACTGAACTGGAGCGTAAGGTAAAAGCTGAGCAGAATAGGACATTCTGTACAAGAACACTTGGTTTTCCGCATTTGAGGCCACACAGTACAGATGAGAAACAGACCAGTGATTGATGTAGCTTTCTGGAAGGTTGATATCTACAAAACATCTGATTCTGGAGGACCTGGGAGGACCAGTGTCTGGACTTGGCCTCATCCCAGTTCAGGCCAGACAGGCTGCTTGTCTGAGGCTGAGGACAGGTCACAACCTTATGACCCTGCCCCATTGTTAACTCGCCAGGGTCGATGTGGTTGTTTGTCTGGACCAATTCAATATTCCCCAGCTATGGATAATGACCCCTCACCTCCCCCTTCTTTCTATTCCAGCTCTCTATCACTGGCCCTCACTCTCCCACACCCTGTCCTCCCCCATTCAACCCACACCCGAAAGTCACACACTGATCAATTCATTTCTGTTGTTTCTACCACAAGATCATATGTATTTTAGCCAGATTTCTTGCGCTAAACTAAACTAAACTAATTTATACAATCCCTTCTCAAATACGCAATATCTGAAATACTGAAACGTAACAAAGTGTGGAGCCTCAAAAACGCCTCAGAGTTAAATCTGTACCATGTCCTTACATGGTTTAAATGTCCTCACAAAAATCACAATTATCATCACGACAATGTCAAAGAAACTAAACAAGGACAAAAATCATGGTTTTATTCAAAGTACAAGAACAAAAACACACATACTATTTATTCTTTTGTTTGGACATTCATGTATGTGAGAACCAAGAGTAATAGACAGTATACGTAGACAAATCTGTCTGTATAAATATTATCTGTCGCATGTAGATGGTGAAATGTCCTTGTCTCATCATTCTGGCTTTAAATTTACGTAAATATACTGAATGTACTGAGGCAAAAAAAGAACATTGTGTATAAAGTAATGCCGTCTGGCCTTTCAGAAGAGCTCCAATAATTACTACTTTGGTTCAAATCATAACTCTTGACTGAATGAGCAGCTAACTTTTACAGTGCCTAGATCCGTCACAGGACATTTATGTTTTGGGAATCGAGAAACACCATGACACCAGTGTGGATGTCCTCTTTGGTTGCTTTGACACAAAAAGCATAAAGAAATCTGCATCAGTCCAAAACAACATAGAAGACACACATTTTCACAACGTGTAAAAGCAAGCTTTACATTTTTTTCCCTTTTTTTTTTTTGCTAAATACCCCAGCTCTGGAGCCCTTTGGTCCACTCACTAGTATGGTGCCCCTGTGGCCCCCCCACTTCCAAAGATTTATGACCATATAACATAACAATGCACACAGACACCATGGTCAAGCCGTGTGTGTGTGTGTGTGTGTGTTTGTGTGTGTGTGAGTGTGTGTGTGTGTGTGTGTGTGTGTGTGTGTGCGCGTGTTGTGTGGGGAGTGGAGAGGGCCAGACAGCAGGAGATGGATGGCTGGTGTGTGAGCTGCCGGCAGACAGCAGACAGGCCAGCCCTAGGAATCCTCCAGGGAGTATGGAACTTACATTTGCTGTCTGTCTCCCCTGCAGCTAAACACAAATGTGTGTGTGTGCGCACAGACATTCACACAAGCTCACACAAAGTTGTTTCACTACAACTGCCTTCAGTTAGCAATCTTCAGGACATTTCACAACTATTCCATCCTTAGCCTTCATATCTGCGCTGCATAGTCATGACTAACTAAAACAAAATTAAGAAGCGGATGAATAATTGAGAAAACGCTGGAATCACAGTGAGAGGTGAGCTTACAAAAAAATTAAAAGTCAACACCGCGTCAGAGGTAATAAATTATGAACTTTATTTTCGACGCTGCAGTTCTTTGGACTACTTTCCGAATGCTACAAAAGCCTGTGAGAGTGTGTGTGTGTGTGTGTTATTATGCAGACTGTGAGTGCAGTTCATACTGAGTACAACTTAACAGACTAGACACAGTCAACGTGGGCTGCTCTCCTGGTCGTTGAATAATGGATCAGAGACGGACTCCCGCTCAGGCTAATGCAGTCTGATCTGATGTGACTGTGATCTCTGCTGACTGGTGTGGACCACAGAGAACTGACAGCTCGCTCTGTAGGCCGCTCCACCCGCTCCACCCGACGCACAGACACACTCTTGTACACTTGCAGCCGCGCACAAGATGTGCGCAAGACGGTGTGGGCATTTTTAATTAAGTACAAAACGTCACATGTAATGAAGCGATCTGTTTAGTAGGCAGCCTCGGTGCCTATACACTTCCAAACGCCACAAAGTTTTAGAGCCTGTTCCTATTGAGCCTCTCACAGCCCTGTAATGAATCCTGTGCTCATCTGGCTCAGATTCCTCCAGCACATACCAAGGAGATGCCAGGGGCCACACAGACGCCAGAGGAGCCTTCCTAAATCACAGCCTTGTTACACTGATGAATGTGTGTGTCGCCTTCTCTGATCTGGGCTATCTGCCTCGGTGTGTTTGTGTGTGCATCTCTGTGACTGCATGTTTTCACTTTTCCTATGCATTTTGATTCTCTGTCTTTCTCTGTGTGCTTTTGGGCAGTGGTCCCAGACGAATAGGCCCGGGACCAGTACCAGTCCATGGGTGAATTGGTGCTGGGCTGCAGAGAAATAATGTTTCCTTTTGGCCCTATCTGACTATTACTTCCACTTGATCCATACCCATATCAACAAAAGAACTAAACTATAGAATGGCTAGGATTCCATCATCAATAACGCAACTATATTTGATTAGGAAATATTTTCTCAATGAAGACAACAACAATAAACTCAAAATGACGCAGGGACATTGATACAAGATTCTAACCTTGTATACCAGTCTGGTAGGAGAAACATTTAGCCTAGGTGCAGTTGGGAAACCCTATAAGATAATTCAGGTAGGAAGATTTTATAGGTAGAAAAATATTTCAGAACACAGGAAAATTACTTTCAATAAGGCACAACTTAACGACCAGACATGTAACCGGTCTGTGGGGCAAAAACGGTTGGGGAACACTGCTTTTGGGTATTCTCCGTCCATCTCTATGTCTCTGAACGTGTTACTAGGGTTTATATCTGAAAATAAACTGTGAGTAAAATGTGTAGGGTAGAGTGAAAAAAATAAATTTGCATTTTTGTGCACAGGTAGACTCTCCTCTGGCAGATAATCCCCTGCACTGGGCAGGTTACATGCCAGAGTCAATCGTCACAAAGCTCATCCTGTGGTAACTATAATAGGCCTACTGTCAACTCCGCGGAGAAATGACAATTTTCTATCCACTGTCAACTCCATTCATACATAATTCATACTACCATCAATAATTCACCATGGTGACATTACTAATAATAACACAACAATACTTTGTTTTCACTGTGTGGTTGAAATGTGTTGCCTTGGTAACAGAGATGAAACAAATATTCCCGGGAGGGGAGAAGGGAACACAGGATGAGGACAGAATTCCCTCCTGATCCCACTTAGTAGTGCCGTCACTCTCTGTCTCTCTCTCTTTTGCTTTCTCTCTCACTGTCTCTCTCTCTCTCTCTCTCTCTCTCTCTCTCTCTCACATAAACCTATACAAACTCAGGGACCACACTTTCTGTGCACAAAAAAACTAGGTCAGATAATACAAACTCCTGCGGGGTTTTCTGTTTCGTCTCCTTAGGATTTCAGGGAAACTAATGGAGAGACTATTTTTGGGAGCCTAGCCCGCATCTCTGTGCCGCGTCTGCTCCTCCTCCTCTGCTTTTTCAGTAAATAATCATGTCTACAGTTATAAACCAGAGAATAGACATTCAAAAAAACTCAGAGTGTAATGTGATTATGGTGAGAAGTGCCAGATGTTTCAGTGTCTCTGTGTCGGTGCCCGTCTGTGATTTTTTTTTTTTTCTTACCTCTGGTGTGTTCTTCTTGAACTCGCGGCTTAGGTCGATTAGTTTCTTCCTGGACTGTTCACTCTCATCTTGTCTGTTGGCAAGCTGTGTGGCGGTGGTGTCTAGTTCTTTCTGTAATTATAAAAATTTAAAAAAAAAAATAAGATTTTTTTAAAATTTGCACTTAACACAGTTTATTTTTCTGACCGTTGCCATCAAACCTAATCAAGAACAAAGAGAAAACATTTTCGCCTATGGTTCAAGTCAGTCATCATGTTGTGGCAGTAAACTGCAGCATCAGGGTTCTTAACACCTTAAACCTGTCTACACCTGTAGCTGGAGGTGCTTCCAGTGCAAGCAATATGTGAGCCATTTAGCACTTCAGTCAATCAGTTACTACAGTGTCAGACATGACAACTTCTCCAGCAATAGACTGTTACACACTTTTCACAACAGTTATTGACTGTCTGCGCCAGATGATCCCTCCCCTCGCTACATGACAACAACAGCACAATTATCAACAACAGCACTGTTGTCAGGGCTGAGGCAGGGCTTGTCTTTTATCCACATCCATTCTGCGTTGTCATTAACAGCTCTTTTTGAGACTAGTTCCACTTTTTGGGCCAAAAGCTGACGCTAACAAGATATTTAAGCCTGGTAGAGATGTTATCACGGTCTGCAAGTGCGTGAGTGTTGATGGATTATATTTCCGTTACATTCTTCTAAACCAAAGGTGGCTTGAGATGCGGTTTCAACAGTCTAGTCAAGTCCAGTTAGATTTCACTGTCAGGTGAAAGCAGATTGGAGATAACCCTTCGCCAACAACCGGTACCACCCTATTCTTCTCCCTTTAAGTCTTTCTTGCGCCATGAACCAGTTAAATGTCTCGTACTAGTTTCACGAACCAGTCGTTAAGTGGTGGCAGATAAATACCCCTTCATAAAATTTAATTTCCGGTGTTCTGAATTATTTTCCTACCTATAAAATCTTCCTACCCTAATTAACAATAAATTCACGGAAGAAGTAAAGGAAATACATAAAATTAAACTAAGTTAATAGAGCTGAACAGAAAGTAAACTGTATGAGCAAATTTTCACCTGTCTTCATCCCCGATGTTAGAATAATGACTGAACTGTGCTTTACGTGTTCTGAAGTACACGTGCAAAAGTTTTATTTAAGTCCATGTTTTTTGGGAGAAGTCTACTGGTTGCTGTGCAGTTTGAGCTAGATTCAGATTCAGATTCAGAAAACGTTATTTATCCCCTAGGGGAAAATTGAGATAAATTGAGAGTGAGTGCACAGAGTGGCTTTTTACAGTGAGAGAGGGGAAGGACTTAAGAAAGAGAAAATGAATAGCAATGTACATAAACAAGAGGGATGAACACAGCTGAGGATAGGTACAGTCAAAGTGCATCACTGTGTTGTCATGAGCAGAGAATATTTACATTAATTGCATGTGTGTCAAATATTATAAAATTTTGTAAAAAAAAACAATGATAACTGCAAGTATATCAAAAACATAAATGGACTGTGGCGGCCTGTCCCTGCATTGTCTTTTAAGGTAAACAAACATAAAATAGGTTTTTTGTGCTTTGTGTAGCTGCTAGATACATACTAATCAATGTACGGGAATTTCAGTGTCCTTACTCTACGTGCTCACTCAGTCACTCATTCATGGAACATTTTCTCTCCTCCACTTAAATCTCACTTTACTTCCTTTTCCCCACCCCCTCCTTTTCATTCTCCTCCCTCCCATCCACCTCCTGCGAGGCTGCCCACCCCTGAGAGTGATTAAACGCTGCTGAAGGGCCGTTATGCTAACTAACACACTAATCATTTAATACACACATTACCACAGGGGACCTGCAGGCTCAGTGTGCTGACAAGGTCCCAAAACACATGCACCACCTCCCCTCGCCCCCTTAGACACTTCCCACCCCCAAACACTTGAGAAAATATAACCCTCTAAAGAAATAGCGCAATCAAAAACTAATTAGTTGATTTTTCCTCCATCAGCGTAAGGTTCAATTCCCTTACCGGCCACGTTACCGTTTTATCCTTAGCCCATAAAAATATAACAAATGAACTTTGCTTTCTGCAATGGATTTGACGCAGTAGTACAGGATGTTTTTTTTTTATTATTATTTTTGAATGCTCATTTGCTTACATGCCATCCTGCTCATGCTGCCCACATAGCAGTTGATGTAGCAGCCTGTGTGCCCATGGCCATGGAGCAGCTGCAGTGTCTGTTAGTGAATTCGAGCGTGCGCAGGAGCTTGTGCAAGGCTTAATGAGAGGGGCAGTCCAATACGTTTTAATCATATTAGATTAACAGACAGAAAATGAACATTGTCGTTCATGATCATTGGTGTAATTATTATATCGGTGGAAAATTTGTTGCAGGGAAGGGGACAAGATACCCTGCTAATTCACAGATAAACCATCAGATTGACAGATGCATGATAACAAGATGACTCAAAACCTTGGGGCTTATGTTCTGGATGTGTGAACAAAATTATTTTAATAATTTAAAAATCAGAAATTCAGTTTAATGAAGTCAAAATTATCACTAAACAAAAAATATGTATATCATTATATATGGTCTCCCGTACAAGTACTTTTTATGTTTTACCTTTTGTCTTAACAATATTTACATTTTTATTTCTTTCCTTGGCAAAAGTTAAGGAAACATGAATGAACAAGGAAACATGAATGAAGTTCAATCAAGCCTATTGAGGGCATTGACTTTCCATGCAAGGTTGATGGCAGCGCATAATTATCAAGGGTTATGATTAGTTGACCTTAATTGTTGAGTCAACAGACGCAGATTGTTTTTACACCAAAATTTGACAAGGTTTGACTCTTTCTACACAGAAATAGTTTGAAGGGCTACAAGGAAGCAATGCAACAATTTTACAAGACAGATCAAGATCCGTAAATGGAGAACGAAAAAAAAAAATCTACATGTAATTTACCATAATAGAGCCTTTAGACATCAGGAACACAATCATACTACTTATATAATTTATAATTTAATAATAATTTGTATCAAGTATTGTGACTTGTTTCTATCTCAATCTGAGTAGTCAGTCATTCCCTTTCTAATTACTTAAATTAAGCTTCTTTGTTAGAGATAGTATTACTGGTAGTATTTTGATAGACCTGTAATCCAAATATAATATTGTGATTTTCACTCAACATTATGTTCACAAATATCAGCTTTTACAAGACAACTGAGGGGGAGATCCTGCTTGACAACTGCAAGCCCAAATACTGTATTTTCAAGACTATTACGTCTCATCAGAACTGAAGAAGCCTCATGGATGAGAGGTGATTTTTATTTTTTTTAAGTTTTCTAAAACAACTTAATGCCCAGTTGCCTAGCAAAATTCTTGACCATAACCTCAATGACAATATATAGTTTCAAGTTTATCACTTTTCCACACAGAGCCATAAATGGGAACTTTTGGCTTGTGTAACAGTATCTGTTACTCTAAAAGTGTACATGAAGAAAACACAACTTATACCGTTATTTCTTTTCATGAGAATTATGGTCCAGTAAACTTCAATATGTGATTAGTTGGTTGTGAATTGTATATGCAATGAACGAAAAGGAAGCAATAACTGAAAACAATGTGAAAGGTAAAAATAAGTCCATATGTAGACAGTAAACAAAGCAATAGTTCCAAGAAGTCTGCTGTTTTAACAGCAGCCTCCCTTAGCTTACAGGCAAACAAATCTATGTATGGAGCCAAAATAAGTTGCAAAACATTGGCCGTAACCAAACAAGACGGTAATGATTCACCAATCATCTATTACTGGTGATATAACTAATAAATGAAAATATTGCCCTTTTTATTTAATAGCCAAAACATATTGCATTGACTTAACAAATATTCAATTATTTGAAAAGAATGATAAAAATATGAACACCTAAAAAACATATTGCACATTAAGGAGGGTAGTTATAATACCAAGTGACATTTAGGTGGAGAAGAGAGGGATTCAAACCCTAATAGGGTAAGTAATCGTGGGCATAGTCTCAAAAACCAGACTAAGGTTTTGACTATGCAGCAGTACCTCTCCCAACATCAGCAAAAACAGGCAGACTTGCTGATAGAGCGCAACATCCCAAAGTGCCAAAGTGCACAATTAATGGGGCTTGTCCCTATTCACACACATAAAAATCTACTGACAATTATTAGACTGAAACTTTTAATTCTAAACCCACACAAGACTTAATCTATTAGTGTCTTTCACTTTGTAGATGTGAAAACTAATGAAATTAAACCAAGAGACATCAGACAGCAACAGCCAAAATTAAACCAATATGAGCAAACATTGGTTGAACTGTGCTCAAATTCTAAAATCTCAGTTTTAAGGAATATATATTTTTAAATAATTGTCACTTTTTCAGTGTTTAAAACGTAATGTACTGAACTGCACAGAAATTTTAAAGTGTAACTGAGTGGTTTCAAATGTTCAAGAAAAACATCAGTTACAGAATCCCAGTTCAGTATTCATCGGGATTAAACCACACAAATGACAGGCCAGAATACCTGCCAAACTAGTTAAACTAGTTAACTATTACATCTACTCTAAGTGCACAAGAGAGTAGAAACAATGAGCTGTTTGTCTCTGTTCATGCTGTTTGGCTAGTTTTTGTAACCCCTAGAAGTCACGTTGACAGTATTAAAGAGTAATGATTTCTGTAAGGACGAGGACACCTACAAAAATAAAGACGTGACGGAACATTGCATTGACGGAACCGTAAAAAAAGGAAACGTCAAAGTTGTTGCACATAACATGTCATTGTTTTCAACTGTGTCAGTTTTTGCATATGCAGATGCAGCCCTGGAATCTACAAAAATGGAGCAGGCAGATGGATGGTGGACGTATCTGGGACAAAGTTTGTGTACTAAACAAAAATGTTGATGTAGCATTTAAGAGGCATTTATTCATTTCTGTTGTCATGTTCTAAGTGAAATTGTTAAGCTCACCTTCAAGCAACCATCTTTGTACAGTAACAACTAAAATGCCACCACAAAGACTTACAATACATTATATTTAGTGGACGGTTTTATCTAAAGCAACTTACATGTGAGAAACAATCAAGTCACATAGTAAATAAGCAGACTGGTTCTAAATTAAACAAGAAGTAATACAATTCATATAGATGGAAAGTATATGAAGTTGGAATTCCCATGGGTCAGGGTGTAGTCTAAATTAATCTAATATTATAAAACTGTTAAAAAAACACTTAAATCAGTAATCCTCAATTGGTGCTAGGCCGCAGAGAAATAATGTTTCCTTTTGGCCCCATCTAGCTATTACTTCCACTTGATCCATACTCATATCAACAAAAGAACTGAACAATAGAATGGCTAGGATTCCATCATCAATAATGCAACTATATTTGATATGGAAATATTTTCTCAGTAAAGACAACAACAATAAACTCAAGATGATGCAGAGTCATTGAAACAAGATTCTAAACTTTTGTGCCGGTCGAGAGAGTTATAGGTTGAGTGCTCTTGAGAAATACTTGTTGTGCCCATGCAAAGTTAATTCGGGTAGAGAGATTTTATAGGTGGGAAAATATTTCATAACACCGAAAATTAAATTTTATTAAGGGGTATTTATCTGCCACAACTCAACGGGTCTGTGAAAATAGTAGCAAAAGAGGTTGGGGGAAAACTGACTTAAATGATTTAAACAAATGTTTCGTCTTCGAGTTGAATGTGTAATTATCATTGTCGTATTTGTTCCGTCTAGGAGAAACAAATTTGTGATTTACAAGTATGTAAACTGAATTTTCAGCTCCATTTATCCCAAGAGGTTTAGAGAACGATTCCGTTGACATTAGAATGACTGCTCTCCAGGGGTTGCTGCCATTTGGCATGACGCAGCAATTTTCTATCCATCACATTCTATCGTTAAGGACTGACATTGTGGTAATCTTATAAATTACAAATTAACATACTTGACAAGCAGCCAATTCAGGTTGAAAAATACAAGCACGTTGCTCAAAGGAACATGTACTCTGAATACCACAACTAATGTGATGAATAAAACCCCTGTGTTTAGCTCATTCAGACAGTCTGACCCTTGTTCAGCTTTACTTTTCCAATTCTGAAAAGTGTTTAATTGGCTGGTAAATGACTTCATTTAATCATTTACATCAACTCTGGGACTATTTTTGCATTGAATCTTTGGTTAGGGTATGACAACACAGTCTAGTTTATTAAAAGGACGGAATATGTTGTGTGTAGGAGAGCAATAAGTGGGGCTGTAATGTCTGCATGATTGCTGTAACAGCTTTGCTTAGTTTGGCTGGACTGGCCCACAGCAGCAGTCCCTGTCCTGGTTCATTTGGTCGTCTGGTCAGCTGTAAAGACGATTGGAACAGATTGCCAACAGTCCCCAGAGAGACGTCAACACTGGCTGGGCCAAGAGGCCCTCCTGCAAACTGCTACACACACACACACACAGACAAATGTGTGTGTCTGTGTGTTGAACTGGGGGAGTCGAGTGTTTCCACATTGTTCTGATCTCTGTTTTAAAAAAGGAAGTCTGTTAACATGTTCACCTAGTGAATTTTGGCAACACGGCCCATGTTTGTAGCACAGCAGATTGCTGGGCCAAACAAAATGAATCTGCCTCTGCCTGACCACAAAGGCAATATTATTAATCACAGATAACTAACTGTCTCCTGTAAACAAATCCTATTATCGTTTACCATTTGACCCAAGGTGGACGCTTCGTGTTCATCTCACTTAATGAAATTCCTTCTACTCAACTACAGGGAAAGAGCTTCTTTCTCTCAGACTAATTCAGTGTAATTACTCTAATGAGCCACAGGTGATGATACAGTGAGACTGATTAATTAAATGGGAGACACCAATCAGGCATGTCTGATTATGCCAATCATATCGACTACAGACTAAACGAGATAACAGGAGACGTACGCACTTTAATTGGGGTATCACAACTTCATGGAATTCTTCATGCCCTCATGCTCCGACGATGCCAAGACAGATATGGTGGAATGACAACAAAGTTATTGTTATGTACACAGTATGCCGTCGAATCTGCAGCTGTTGTCTCTGCTGCCACAGACACTGGGAGTACATTCTGAGCACTGAACACCACAGGAGGACTGGCTGTAGCTACCATTCCCTGTAGAATAATTGGCACTGTAACTGTTAGAAACACTTTGTTTACTCCTCGTCTGCAGTCACACATGCCAAGTAGTCTGCAACTAAGTCTGTAGTCCAAACAAAACCTAGGTTAACTGCTCCACATTTGGAGTCTTCAACACATTAATCTAATGGGAAAAGTACTTTTGAATGGACGCCAGACACAGAAAAAGACATTCTGTTCTACTGTGAAACACATTAACATGGAGTTAGTCACACTACAAAACAAGCTTGTATTTTGAAACACACTTTATCGTGTTCATTACAAAGTAAGATTCTGTTTATAACCCCTGTACTTGGCACTGGGTCAAAAGCGCAGAAGAAATAAAGTCTTCTGTCCCGTCAGTGCAATGTCTAATCTTTCCTTTTATCTCTGACATGTCTGAGGCTGTTATGTGGTTATGATAGTGAGGCGTCTGAAAAGATGTCTTATCTTGAATCTACGAGCTCCATCTCTCAAACTCCCCCTCCATTTTTTTCCTCGTAGCGTTCCCACCTCCTATGTGGCTGTCTGCTCAGTATGCCGAACCCACCGCGTGGGGGTGGAGTCATGGGGTGGCGGCTCAGTCAGGAGCAACAGCTTAGGCTTGCTACGACGACACGGTACATGATCACAGATTGCAGGCACGCCCCCTCAAAACACAGCATAACAGCGGCAGAGATAAGAGACTACAACTCTGGCTGCATGTCTGGCTCTCTGCCTTTGACAAAGCAGGATGCAGTACTTCACTATGTGCCAGCAAACACTGCTTTTCAAAACCACATTGGGTTAAACAATGCAAAGGCATGCACCTCCTGAATCTTTTCACTTTTTCCTCTCGCCCGTTGGAGTCGCAACCACACAGATTTTCTTTACCACAAACACAACACATTAGTGAGCTGTGACGACAGAAGTATAAACAAGCCTGCATACGTGTGTGTGTGTGTGTGTGTGTGTACAACACAATGTATATCTGTGTTTGTGCACAAAGAGGTTAAGGAAGGGGGTCAATCGAGCACCTTACCCAGTATAACGAGACGCCTGAGGTCCCTGAGCGTTTTGCTCCATTTTTGAACACCGATCCATATCTACCATCAGCACTGAAGCTGTCACGACTCACCTTACCAAGCTGACGGAATTGTGGATCAAACGCAGGCTTTTTACACAGCAGCCCCGCTTATATTGATCCAAATTTCAGTGCCAAGAGATTGGTTCTTGTTTTATCTTCCCAACATCCAAACCTTAATTCACCTCAAGCTTACTAACAGCTAGTCATTATTTTGCCCGAACTATTGTCTGACAAACTGTTTTAGTTGCTGGGCCCTCAATCTAAACACAAATATAATGAGACTAAGATGGCTACAGCTATACAGGAAGTACAGCTTTCTTGGTCTCATTTTGTCGAGTTCAAATTTAGCTCCAGGCCTATGTCACAAAGGGCGAGTGGTGTGGAGTATACTGTGGAGGAGAGGGGGTATGGCGATATGCTGGGGTGTAATGCATTGGTGAAAGGGCAAGATTTTTCATCCCTGCGTTTACAGGGTGGAACGGCTAGGATATTGAGATCTGAGATAGGATCAGAGGGTAGCGAGCTGTTTCAGCTTCGATAAAGGCCACGCATTACAAACAGAGCACAGATACAGGGAGAAGGGAGACCTAAAGAGGGAGAGACCCAGGGAGACAGAGGGGGAGAGAGGATGAAGAGGAAGAAACTATCACACCTCTCATCCATGAATTAATGCCTCCATTCTGTCAGGAAGCCATTCTGTGCCAGTGAGAGAAGATTGGGGACTGGATGAGTGCACTGATATGGACTAAAAAATAGAAAACTGCGATCAAGGAATGGGGAGGCAACGGGAATTAATCAAGTCTTAAAGAAGAATAGAATATACATAACCCAGGAGCATATACAGGATTTGGCCTCAGCCTAACCCCATATATTATATGGGGTTAGATGCAGTAGACATTACTGTGATTAGTTCATGACGTCAGACTTACAGTTTAGAGCAGTGGTTCCCAACCACTGGGCCAGTGACTGGTTCTGGTCCATGGGTGAATTGGTGCCGGACCACAGAGGAATAATGCTTCTTTTTGGCCCCACCTGGCTATTACTTACGCTTGATCCATACCCAGACCAACAAAAGAACTGAACAATAGAATGGCTAGGATTTCATCATCAATAATGCAACTATATTTGATTAGGAAATATTTTCTTAGTGAAGACAACAACAATTAACTCTACAAATGATGCAGTGTCATTGATACAAGATTCTAACCTTGTATACCGGTCTAGTAGCAGAAAGTTATAGGCTGTGTGCACTTGACAAATCCTTGTTGTGTCCATGCACAGTTAATATGGGTAGGAAGATTTTATAGGTAGTAAAATCTTTCAGAACACAGATAATTTACTTTTAATAAGGGGTATTCATCTGCCACAACTTAACAACTGGTCCCTGAAAATAGTACGAGACATTTAACTGGTCTGTGGCGCAAAAACATTTGGGAAACACTGGTTTTGTTTAGCAATACTGTAATACACCCTTTTTTTTAACTTTTACTTCAATTCTACATATACCAATCCATAGTGGAACCAATTTGCTCAAAACGAATTCTAGTTCCAAACTAGTCTTCTCATAGATGCATTTAAGTTTACAGCTCTTGGCACCGAGTGCTAAAAATGTGTATGCAACACTCTCACATGCCTCTGGCACAACAGATCGCTGCTCTGCACGGTGCAGTTTTTCCACTTGTTAATACAGACACGTCCGTTTTCTTAGAGTAACTAGATACCAGATGATGCCACGTAAGCATGAGTCAAACGCATGTAACATAAGATTTACATGAGCTCATATGCACAAATTATTGCATTAGATCAAATACATGCATTCCTTATCATAGTAAATCCATGGTGTCAACATCATCTTACATGGCCTACACAGCTGACTGTTTGATATGTATGATGAACATCAATAGAGCGTTCCCTTAGGCCAGGTCTTACTCAGCCCTCATGAGTAAGGCCTTTCTGCTTTGCTTGCATGACTTTTAAGAGAAAAAGAATACAAACCCAATGGAGAACGAGAGAATGAGCATAGCTAATCCTTGCAGCAATAACAGAATAATTACTTCGCATTAGTCTAAGTAATGGATTGTAATTATATCATTTACGCTGCATTGAGAGTATGTGATATAAGTCTGCAGACTAAAGGAAGAGGAATTGAGCTCTGTGGGAAGTAGGATGCAGCATGTGTAAAAGCTGAGGCCTTTCCTATTGATTGATCCAAACATCAAACGAACCACTGGAGTAATGGGGGAGTGAAGGACAGCTAAAAGCTATTTGGAGCCTTCAATGCATAAAAGACTTGACCTGTTCCACACAGCCTACATATCAAAACCATCAAACAGCAATCAATAGACCAAAGCGGTCAGCTCAACAAACCGTCACCCTACTAAAACATCAAACCCCAAGCCTGAGCATCAGATGATAGGCTACACTCAGCTTATCCATTACCATCAGATAAAGAGGAGATAAAACACAGAGCCTAATCCTTTCATGTGTCGTGACAGCCACAGCAGCCTCCAAGGCATTCCTTCAGTCTGGCTCTCAAATAGTTTTATGGCGGAAGGCAGCCATTCAGTCAGCCAGCCAGCCAGCAAGCAAGCCAGCCAGTCATGGCTGTTCTGGTCTGTTTGTCTTATTTCACAGTTTACACGCTGTTTTATAGCCAGTTATTATGGTCACCATGGTGATGCCATACGTTTTTACGGGCTTTTGGTCTAAGGGCAGAGAGTAATAAAAGAAAAAAACATATACAGATGAAAACAAAGACTGGCTAAACATACTCCTGGTGTGGAAAGGTCTCTTGCCACCCCCCTGTTCCCTGCTGCCTACTCCCCCATTCTTTATCTGTCTCACCAAATGCCTATCTCCCCACTTTCTGCTGTTCATGTGAAACATGGACAGACTAATGTAAAATCGTCCTCTCATTCCACATCTGGAGCTGATCAGAGGGCCTCCTGGAAGTTGAGGCCTCTGGGCCTATTAATAACCATACTGCTGAACTCAGGGTCAGACAGCAGTCAGGGGATGAGCCTGTGTCTACTAAACATACAATCCCTCCCCCCTATCTCAAGAGGACAGCTCTCGCTTTTATAAATGAAAGTGTAAACCCCAGAACTTGTGCATCCAGTCTACACAGTTTAGAACAGAAACCTAAGTATCACCAAGCTGAGGCGGCAAAACTAAACTTTCTGAGGGTGTTAGATTCACATTGGGTCATAAAGTAGCTAAATAACAAGAAACGCAAATCAAGTTCACAAAATTAACGGTTTTACATTTTTTAAGCACTTTAAACATTTTTAATAAAAAAAGTTCAAGTTCAAGGAGGCTAGACCCGTTTAATGCAAGCCAGATGGTGAAGTCATCATCTGGAAGCTTCAAAGGTTAGGCCAGTCAGACAGACTAGGTCATACAAAGGTCTGGAGGGTCTGGCCACCTCCTCCTACCCTGGCCACAATCTGACAGCTGCTCAGGTCAATGATCAGTGAAAGGTCAAGATTCTGTCTGAGGACATTTGATGACTTTAACAGAAACAGTTCTGTGTCTTTTGATTACAATTTATGGGTATAAATGGATACTTGCACATGTTGCAAATATGCAACCAAACCGCAACCAATTTGCTCCAAAAAAACCCCACTAAACTTCTCTAGTATCAAATTAGTGAATCCTGTAACTGCACAACGAGAACAATGTATTAAACCCCCAGTGCAAAATGCATATCCATGCACCTGTGAACACAGGGTAGTTGAATCATCATAATCAGTGGTAGTTTTCTTCTGAGCCAGGCCAACAGTCTGTGTTATTTTTAGAGGGCTGACACAGAGGCAGGCCGTCCATTTACTCCATGAGTTGGCAGCAGGACCATCGCAGCTCTGGCTGCCTTTAAACTAGTGAAATGGGAATGAGCTCAACATAAACACTGCAAAGGTGTGGGCACTTACAGAAATGAATTAAGCTCAAATTCAGGGCCATTACAATTCCATTAGTTTAACATTAGGCTCCTTATAACACAAGGAGGTGTATTAAAATGTCAAATCCACACAGAGTTACTGACTGTCTCAAAAGCAAAGGCCATGAGATCAATAAAACTCCTTTACCTAATCTTGCTGCTGCAACATTGTGGTAGAAAAAACATCTTTAATGATTTACATGATTTGAGCACCACTGCTCGAAACTATTGGGAAAAATGTGTTACTATCTAAGCATTGTAGATTTGCTATATTATTTTTTGCTAAAAGGTGGCATTTGTTGTCTAATGCACCACATAAAAAAAAGAGACAAGCAACAGAAAAGGTTTTGTGTACATATATTTTTTAACAAGAAATGATGTATGTGTACTGTGTATAGAGACAACACAGCGCAAATACAGGGGCTGGGTGTTTCTTGTTTCAGTAAACTCAGAAACCTTAAAAAGACCACCATTGTTTAGAAGTACTGTACAAAGAAATACAAAGAGTAGCCTTCAAAGTTCAGAGGTATACAGCCCACCTTGGGCATTAAAAACTACAGTTGCATCAAGAGAGTGAGTATATGAAAACTCGGGAGTACAATACAGTACAATATTTATATTATATATTCATATTTAAAATAGAAATAGATTGGCGACCCAGCTGAAGGTTGATGGCTTCTCCATCTGATCTAACACTTGGCCTGTTATGGATCTAACCCAATGATTGACACTGAAAATTAGACAGAGTGTGCTATTAACAGATAGTAAGCCATATCATAATTCAGCTCCAACACCATCAAAGTGCACCAATATCATAATTCAATACCAAGGACCATTAGTGTGCTGCACACCAATATCATAATTCAATCCTGAGGACATCAGCCCCTGCCAATATCATAACTCAATACTCAGACCATTAGCACACCAATAGACCTATTAGAATTCAATACCTATGGTCAATGATCTAACTGGACACTGATACTTGAGTCATGGGTTGATGAGCGGAGGGTCTGCAAATAAGGCCCGTCGGTCTTATTTAGCCGAGACTGCTTAATAACAGTGGTATAAACAAAACTAAAATAGCTTAGGCCTAACGGCTGCTCTAACAGCAGAGCATATTGGCTGTAGAATAAGTTTTTTTTACACCATGAGAAAAGTTGATTATTTGCAGACTAGTTAAGGTAGTATTATATTGATGCATCTTTTTTAAACCAGTTCCCTTGGTGAACTTTCTACACTTCCAGGTTTTAAAAAAATGGCAGCAGGTGGGGAGTAAAAGGGATGAGGTTAAGGTAGCCAAAGACTCGGCAGTTAAATGAGTCAAACTTCAGATGACCTCAGCAGAAAGGCTTCCAGGTGGGGAATCAGGTTTGACCCGAGAGACACGATTAAAATATCTAGTTTGGCGGAGACTTCAACACTTGTGTGTTTGTACCCCTCACATTTCCAGGATAGTCGTAGGATATACTTTCTTTTACATAATTTCTGATCAAATTCTAGTAATTCAGGTTTGGAAATTCAAGAATATGACTAGAAAAATTGTCCTTTTTTCCATTCAAATACATTCAAATGACTAAAGGAGAGAACAACTTCACAATTATTGTTTCAATAAATATTTTTACTTAACTTCTTGCCGTCTGACCTTTCAAAAGAAAAGTGTTGCCTTACCTCCAACAACTGTTAACCCTGACATTTAGATGAATATTTTGGGTGAAATCCTTAATGCCATCTGTGACCAAATTGTGAAAAAATAAATGTTCCACAGTGTGTGTAATTGAAAAGAAACATGTATCAATTATCTTGAAATACTTCCATCTTAATATGAATATCCTTATATATTATTAGTCATCACTAAAACACTTTAATATCCTTGTGTGATGGTGACATTGTTTAAGTTTGAAAACCTCAGTTCTGTTATTACCCCCCAAGATTAAATTGGTTGTGAAGCCACTGTTGTTGATTTGAGAATAGTAATGGCAGTATCTTAAGGTTCTAAGTGAAAACAGCCTTCTGCTTCTGAAAGGACCCCAAAAAGAAGTGTCCAGACACTGAAACCAAGGCTCTCTTTACTAGAATACAGAGCAGCAGAATAATGGATGCTTCTGTCATGAGATACGGTGAAACTCTATGATGCTGTAGGTGAGAGTCTCCTCGTGGGTCAGTAAATAATGCCTGCCAGTTTGAAAATAGGTCTCTGGAAACTGCCCCCCCGTGCTTCTGCTGCTGGCTGTGCAGCGGGGGTGAATTAGAGTGTGTAGTTACATTAAAGTCTTTCTTGTTAAGTGTCGGAAAACATGAGCGTGTAGTGTCTGCATTTGCAATGCTGGAGCCCCACATTGTATCAATTTCTATTACATTTTGTTGCACAATAATGTACCTTTAAAGTTTCTGCCAGCTTGTAAAAACACGGATACACCCTTAAGCTTGTAAAGATCACAGTAAAAAAGATAAATAAAATTTAATCATATTATTAACTGAGCAAGTCAAATATTGCTAATATCAAAGTCAGATACTATTTACTGTCATGCAACCCTCGAGGCATTCTCATTTTTATGATTACTTTAGAATTTGTTTATTGGGAACAGTTCAAAGTAACAGCAGAACCTAACCATCAGAATAAGGGTTAAATTATTGCAGTGGCAGTCTCCACCACTGCCACCCAAATCACAACACCCCATACTCTGAGCCTTCCTCAGGTGGTGCAGAGTGGTAACCTGGCAGCCTGGTGGATTCGAACTTGAGGCCTCGCAGAAGCCAGCCTTCAGTTTCCTTGGTGAAATAATGTTTCCTTTTGGTCCCATCTGGCTATTACTCAGACTTGATCCTTATCCATAACAACAAAAGAACTGAACAATAGAATGGCTAGGATTCCATCATCAATAATGAAACTATATTTGATTAGGAAATATTTTCTCTGCGAAGACAACAACAAAACTCAAAAATGACGCAGAGACATTGATACAAGATTGTATCTTTGTATACCGGTCTGGTAGCAGATAATTATAGAGTCTGTGCACTTGAGAAATCCTTGTTGTGCCCATGCACAGTTAATTCGTGTAGGAAGGTTTTGTAGGTAGGAAAATATTTCAGAACACCAGAAATTCCATTTTATTAAGGGGTACTTTTCTTCCACAACTTAATGACCGGTCCGTGAAAGAAGTCCCAGACGTTTAACCTGTCCGTGGCGCAAAAAAGGTTGGGGAACACTGGTTTACGCTACTACGATCTGTTCGACAGTGAGAAATGATATTACGTCTGAAATTAAGCCATTATTGTACTGTAAATATCTAGTTGCGTAACTGTTGAGGAATTAGCCCACCAACACCAAAGTCAGTAAGTCAGAGTGCCTCACCCCTTAAAAATTGGCACGATGGGTGGATGACATAAAGCTATGGCCTCAGGGCTAGTCATGTGGAAATCGTCAATTATATTGTCTTGAATGGTGTGGATGACAAAGGGCTGAGAATTATAAAAGAAGCCCAGAAACACTCCCACACCAACAAGTGGGACACAGAGGTAGAAAACTGGCATGGCTATCACAGCAACACACTGTTAAACTGGGATGAAAGTGGATACAACAACTTTAATATTCTGCACTTTATGTAAATAAATATCAAGACTGCTGCAATATAGGCCATAATAAATGATATGGGAATGCAGGTCAGGTGTCTAAAAATAGATCTCGATAGAAAGACGGGTGACAAAAGGGACACAGCTATAATATAACATCTTTTACGTAACATTTACATGACTTCTGTCTTAGCACTCCACCCGGAAAGCACTACCTCCAATTGTCACCTTCAAATTTAATAGCAGAAGGAAAAACGCAGGTCAAACAATAAAAAAAATAGCACATATACGTCTCTCTCTTCATTACACTGCCAGGTTTAACATTTGCCCATGGACAAATGCTGTGGTTTTATTTTGAACTGCCCTTGTTGCGATTATATAAAGTTGTAGGTGACAAGTCAGTCATGGTTTAAAATGGAACTGACTGCCTTCGTAGTGTTATTTGTTAAGTTTTCTGTGGATTGATTGAAAGAAGCAACCCAGAAGTCATGCTAGTGATAGGGAATTTCACTGATTGACTTTTACCAATGTATTTCTATATCACATTAATTTTTAATTTGGGAACATTTGCCATTCTACACAACAATAAACAAAAAAGGTCTGCTTACTCCAAACATAAAGAGACATGTGTGTAAATAATAACATAGGCACTGACCACAATTTAGAGCCAGGACTAGTTAGAGCAGTGGTCCCCAACTACTGGGCTGGGGATTGGTACCGGTCCAGGGGTGAATCAGTGCCAGGCCTCAGAAAAATAATGTTTCCTTTTGGCTCCATCTGTCTTTTACTTCCACTTGATCCATACCCATATCAACAAAAGAACTTAACAATAGAATGGCTAGGATTCCATCATCAATAATTCAACTATTCTTGATTAGGAAATATTTTCTCAGTAAAGACAACAACAATAAGCCCAAAATAATGCATAGTCACTGATACAAGACTCTAAACTTGTAGCACTCTGGTAGGAGAAAGTTATAGGCCGTGTGCACTTGAGAAATCCTTGTTGTGCCCATGCACAGTTAATTTGGGTAGGAAGATTTTATAGGTAGGAAAATATTTCAGAACACTGGAATTTTAATTTTGTTAAGGGGTATTCATCAGCCACAACTTTTCGTCCGTTCCTTGAAACTAGTACAAGACATTTAACTGGTACGTGGTGCAAAAAAGGTTGGGGAACATTGATTCATAGCATGGACAGGGAATCAAATAAGCTTCCAAGGAATTATTACACGTTAATGGTATGCGTTTTTTTTCTGCCACGTAATTAATACCGTTACCGTGTTAATTATGGCACCACTAGTTGAACAGTACCAACCGAAAAAAAACACAATAAACTGCTGAGGGGAACACTGGTCTTTTTTGTTTACATAAAATCAGCATTTATAGGTTTTTCACTGCTTGGATTCCTGCTTCAGACTCAAACCTCAGTATATGGGGCGGGAAAATTTGAGCCAGGGCGTGATGAATACTCAACTGCTGTAGAGTTAGCAAGTCTAGGCCACTGTGGAGAATCAGCCACCCATAAAGTTTATTTGAAGGTTTATATTCTTTTAATTGCTGAAATACTTGCCAATCAAACTGGTTTTAACCTCATTGGTGGGGATACACTCCTGCCTCTCAGAGAGTACGATACCAAAACTCGGACCAAAGAAGACTCAGGGCAGACCAAAGACCTGACTTGCACTCATCTCCCTCTCTCTCTGACTCACGCTTAGTTGCTCACCACCCACCAACACAGTGAAACCTCAGTCCCAATGCCAGGTTTTGTCACTGGGCAGAGAAGCGGTTGGCTACAGTAAAAGCATGACGTGATGCCCCTTCCTCTTTACTCCCCCAGCCTGTGCAGCAACAGAGGGGTAAAAATATCCCTCCACCGAGTTCAGACAACCGACTCATAAATTAACACTAAAACTCCTGCAGACAACAGCAGGCCAGTCGCTGAGAGATTTAAACCACTCAGGTTGCCAGTGACCACAGCTCCGGATCAGCTTACAAAACCCTTTTCCTAAATTTACCCATTAGGAGGTGGCGAACAAGAACCAACTCTAGATCAGTTTTCATATTAGTCACTATTTAGCTGTCTGCTAACAGTAAACTATTCTTCAAAATGGCTTGGGGTGCTTTTGCTCCAGAAAATGTTATGAGGTGAGCTATAGACTTTCATACCTTCATTTGAAAACGTGTCCCTAATCCCAAAGCCTTTTAAAAAACCAGAAATGTCAGACTGGAATTCACTGGAATTGTTGTACGGTATTAAAAACTATGAAATGCACCACTCTATTGCAAAAACACAATGTCCCAGCAAATGGCCTATCTCAGACAAAAGGGAAAAAAAAAAACAGAAAATAGCAGAACAGTGGTGATGATCCCCTCTAAAGAAACTTTACTCTGTAATGGACGAACAGGGATTACAGATGTTAAAACCTTCTCCATCTGTAATTCACTGTCACCCTACCATCATCTCTGAAACACTGATCCATTCTGCAAGTGTGCAAGTCCATGCTAAAAGCATCAGTGCACCCATTTGTGTTTGTGGTAGTGCAGGGAAAGAAAATATAATGCTGAGGAGACAAGTTAACATCTCACTGTGCTGATTCAAAGTACTCCGTGTCCTGTAACAACCACCTAGTTAGTTTCCCACACAGGCCTATAAGACACATGATCAAATACGGATTTTAATGAACAACAGCAGCTGCAGCCTAAGGACTAGATGTTATGATGGCTTAAAACAACAGACAACTAGATGTGACTGGTTTGTCACCATCAAAAGGCACAAAAAAAATCTTTGATGGTGTGTTTTACAGGCAATACAAAACAGTTTTATTTTTATTTGATGAAAAGGAATATAAGAAAGCAATTGGCCCAACCAGGCCATGATCATATAGCAACCCCGACATTATAGTTAAACATAATAAAAAATGTTCTCCTCTGAAGTCTTTCCTCTAGGAGCCTCTCTGTGGGAGGGAGAGTAAATAAGATGTCATCAATAATAGACAGTGAATGTTCCCAGCACTTCTAACACACACGTACGCACAAAAGGGTGCGTGTGCACACACACACACACACACACAAACGCGCACAGCTCCAACTGATTCCTATCCTGCAGACAGGCCTGCCAACTGCCAGCCTCTTTGCACACGCTCAGATTCACTGTCCAGACTAATCGCTTGTGATAGGGGCCTTTGCCATAATTACCCAGGGCCTTATCACAAACTTATGCGATGCATTTTTCATGTTCTGGCTGCTGGCAGTGCCTTCACTGTCTGTGCTGGCAGTCAATCCACAAAGAGAAGACTGATCTTAGACAAATTCACGCAGTCCCACTGATTTAAACAGGGTGAAACGGGCTAGCACAGGGTAAGGGCCAAAAGAGCAAGAAACAAAAAACAGAGAAGGGAAAATTAAAAGGGATAAGAGCTGAGAGGGAGGGACTTAAAGATTGTTGTGGGGGGGTTTGGAGGGGGGCACAGGAGTGGCAGACAGATAGCGCAGGAAAGAAAAGAGAAAGCAGTCACCAATGTTTTACATAATGCATGAACAAGGGGGCACGAGTAGGAGGACCAAACAGAATCAAACAAATAGAAGAAGTGAAGCCTTGATGATGTGGCATAAGTGCAACACAAAGCACACTGGGAAAACTCTGTCTGTTCACTGTCCCTTTGTCTACCCAGTCATAGGGGGCATCGTGACCTAGATTAAAGTTTAAGTCTCAAGCCCGAGTGATCTACAAAATAATGTATGGACAATTGGGTTGTAGCCTACATAATGCAATCATATGTTAATGACTGCAGCGGCTGAACCGCTAATATTCATAAACTGTGATTTGAAATTCAACAATGCATGAAAAATGCCACGGAAACACACAACTGTGCCATTGTCCACATGTCTTGTGATAGGTCATACAGGCACACAGACATACACACAGACCACTTTCACGCACACTGAATGGGCCGAATATTTTCCTATCTTATACTGTGCCATGGACATCTGTGCGCACACCGATTAGTAGTGTGCACGAGACTGGGACATTTCTGGAGTTCATCTTAACCAACAAGGTCATGGCCACAGGTCAGCTGATATGGGTTCTTCAATGGTCAATCTGTAGAAATCAAGGCAATCCAAGACTCGTGTACAAGGTTGATTTTTTTTCCTCCACTGACCTTGGACTCTTTTGCTGTTTTTTTTTATTATTATTACCAAATCTGACATATACAGGAAATAGTTAAACTAATATCCATATGAAAAGGTTGAGGATTATTTATAATTTGCAATTCCTTATACAAAAAGCCTTCTTTGCCTTTACAAATGTGTAATTACAACCGGACACCTACATTTTACTTATTTTCATTATGAGACAATCTATTTAACTTGTCTATTCTTGGTGTTGTGTTTTTGTTTCACTAGTAAATATTTCAAGGAACATTCAGAAAATGCTAATATTTAGTTAAAGAGTAAACAAAAGTTCCTTTGTGACTTCACTTAAGCCAGAGTTGTACTGATTGCATTGAGGACAGAAATTAAATGCATGAGACTGATGGGAAAAAATACAATATGTTTGATAATAAGCTTATATTGTTCATAAGTAGAAATTTTAGAGTTAAAGAGTAAAAGAGTTTTAGACAACAATACAGTTTATTAAGAATGGAAGACCCCTTCTGATTCAACCTGAAAATAAAGTTGTCAAGTTTAAAGTATTTCTCATGTAGCTAAGAAATAATGAAGTTAATTTTAAGTTAATGTGTTTCCCTATAAAAAAAATTATAAAACTTTTCATTAACATAACTTTCAACTTTATCAATACAGAAATTATTAAATAGTTTAATGGATAAATTCGTTTTACCACAAGACTTTTACAACTGTAATTATTAATCTGGTGATGGATCAATATAGATATATAAAGTTTTGAATCTATACATATGTAAAAAACTATGATTTTCAAGTGTTTTAATCAACCATATTGAATCACCTCGTACCTTACTTTTGAGACTATGAAGATCAAACTTAGCGCCACCTACTGCTTAAGTGTATAAACCATTTATTTAATACCTGCCTTACATAAACAGCAATAGTTCAACATAAAATGCACATTTGGATTTTTTCTGATATTAAAAACTGATTATAAACAGAGATATGTACATATTTTTTGAAACACAAAAAAATGATAAAATTATTTATGTTTTACTCAATTGGACCTCATCACCAAAACACTGTCCCGTCCACCTCGACAGACGTGGCACCGTCTGTAAAAACCTCCGTGTGCATAATAGCCGTCAAAGGGGACACCGAGGGAGAAAACATGAGCGAGTTATTCAGCCACAATCACAGAAGCGACTTCGATATAAGTGCTTCTTAAACCGTTAGCTATTAATGTTGCTAGTTTTACCACTAAACTTAAAACAGTCCGTAAAATACAGGAAAAACACAAGCGGAGCGGCGGTTGTGTGTCTGTGTTGCCCGTCCGAACGGCTGGTGTCACTACAGCGCCACCGTATAATGAGTCGCACTTATTTTTTCCCCCTAAATTATCCAACCTTACAACGGCTACAGCGTCGGGCTAACTACGGCTACTCGCTCCACTAAAAGTTCAAGAACACGCAATAAACACAGTGAACCAAAAGCTTGCCCCGAAAAGCTCCGCCGTTTTGTTTTTATTTCGGCGCATCCCCGCGGCGTCGCCTCGGCTTGCCCAGTAGCAGTGTCCGATCGATGTTGAATTGAACAAAGAGGATCAATTTCTGATCAGCGAGAGAGCCACTTTCATCAATGTGAGCCCAGGCTCCTGAATTCTCCTCCGAAACACAAGCCAGACGGCCGCCCGAAACACCACACACAGCCGCCGAGAGAGAGGAGAGAGCCGCGGCGAGCCGAGGATAGACGCTTTAAACAGAGACTCAACTGACCTGTAGTTGTTGTAAGTCAAAGCGCTTCCAATATTGAAACATCGATCCTGCATTGGCCGCCATCTTGAGACATATTGAGACAGGAATGAGATGCTGATAGAGAGCGCGGGGGTTGGAGTTCAGTGGAGAGGATCGGGCGGTCAGAAGACCCGGGACGGATCGCTGCCTCTGTCCTTCCGGAATACAGTTGCTGTACGGAACGGAATCTACGTAAAGGCGGGTTGCCTTAATAACGCCATTATAATTGCTTAAATAGCATTTTATCTACACTCACATATTACAGGTATATAACCGAGCTAGTATTGAATTATTCTCGCGTTTATTATCCTTAAATAAACGTACTTTAAAAAGCAAACCGATGTTCTAACATGTATAAAGCATATCACAGTAACTGTTTTGCTCTTGGAAGCCTTTTTCTTTGAACAACAAGGAGAAAAGGGGTTTCCTTTGAATTTTGTGACAACAGATAATTATTTTTAAATGACTGAATATACAAATTATCACCAAATTCGATAGCAAGGATCACCTAAATCACAACATGAATTGTTAGTTTAAAAAGTATTCATGTATTTTGCTTCTTTTAAACTGTAAAGAAAGAAAGAAATATAAAAAAATATCTTTATATTAAGGACATTTTCCAAAATGACTGCCATTTTATGTTTTTTATTTTCTATTATGACTATTTTTTTTTGTTTGGAGGGAATTGTGTCATTCTGGTGTAACAAACCTAAGATACATTATATTTTGAAAAATTTAAGTTTATCAAGAATTAGACAAACAAAGATGTGAAAACCTGTTTTTCTGTGATCAGATTAAAAGTTGCTTGTCACCCGGATGTTTTTTGTCTGTCAGTGAGTATACATATGTCGTACTAAAGTGACCTTGAACAACCTAACAGAGGCCCCGCAGCTCCTCGGGCGTCGGTCCTGCTGGCCGTGACCGCTGACCCTCTCGGTGATTGGCTGTTCCTCTGAGGGAAACGCTATTACTAATCACACTGTATATACAAAGTGTCCTCAATTCCCGTGTCAACCTGCGCAGCCTTTCGCACGTTTAGAAAAGCCACATTGCTTTCTGCGTCAAACTCCGACCACTCAATGCACCAGACCATTGTGGAGCTGCTCAGGTCTATCAGTGCGCCACATCTGGTGCGCACATTGTTTTCATTTTTAGATTTGTGTGGCTTCCTAGGTTTGACTTGTCGAGCGCAATGCGAAGCCATTCCGTGTGGAAACTGACGCTGGCAGTGAGTCGTTGCACTTTTTTCTCCTCTTTTCTTTTTGTCCAATAATTTTCATTTCTTCACAGCCATTAGACTCTAATGACATTCACCAAATATAACACTGGAATTTGCCGTAGATAATGACCTCGCTCTGGCTGCTCCTAATAGGATACAAAGGTGGGCATTTTGGTGCTTTGTGTTAGCTCTACTTTCAGGTCGCTAATTGACATAATTTGAAAGCGTTTTGCGTCTCCTTGCTTTTTTCAGTATGAATGGCAGTCAGTTATAGATGCTTGAAGTGCTCTTTACTTTCCTTTATTGCTAAATTTATTCACTATTTACTTCCAATAACGTGCTTCTCATGAAACCACCAAAGAACAATCCTCTTTTCAGGGTTATCAAAATAAGATACTGCACATACGTGATTGGAAAGGTTTTCGGCTTCAGAGCTAATCTTGACATCTGAACATTCCTTGTTTATCAGGGGCTGAGGTTATAGAAATTGAGGTTTAATGCCTCGCCCGGGAACACATTGGCACAAATCTTACATCTAACGTGTGACGTTCACTTTGGAACCACCCTGCTCTGTCCACTGATCCACATCTGCCCCTTTAAATGTCATTGAGCCAGTTTTACAAATCATTATGAATGAAGACGTAGCAACATGATTCATGTTTGTTTTGGCTTGACTTGTTGCCATTGAAACCACATCAAAAGTGTCTCCTGAAAGTCTGTGAGTTGTTGATCTTCACTTGGATATGGCATGTTATAAATACACGGCTAAAAAGGTGCTTTTTCATCTATACTAAGTTTGGTAGAGGAACGGTTGGATCCCACGTCTTTCCCATTCTGGACCAGGTTAAGGTGTTTCCGTCTCTTGACCTGTTTGACTCGTGGCGTTACCTGTCCCAGAGCCAGACCAGAAATACAGGTCTGAGATAATCCACAGAGACGTACTTACTCGGCACTGTGACCATTGCGGGGTTTTTTATCACAAAGAATAAAAAAAAACTTTCAGTCAGAAAAGAAAACAAAGATTTCAAGTCATTATTTCGAATTTAAATAAAGACACTTTTCCACTTGACCCCAGCTTTGGCAATTCAGTTATAGTTAGAAACAAAGCTAGAATGTATTTACAGTACTTTGTCGTCCTGCTGGACATTATAATACTGAAGTTTTCTTTCATAACTTACTTCCCAGACCACAATCTCTTTTATGTCTTAACTTTTAATTAAGGGTAGTCCACAAAAGCTCAAAGTTCAATTTCTTTTCACAACAAACTTAGTAAGTGTTTATGCTAATGTGTCCAAACCACAACCTTGTCCTGGCCGCTGTGTGATAATATCACAAATGAAAAATATGAGCTGAATTTTTTTAGATAATTAGAAGATCACAGGATTTTATACAACAAAGCAACAACATCACATTACAGATTTGGTGAAAAACATAAGAAAAGTCCATGTATCCATTACCAGGTCACAGGGATGGCAGTCTCCACAACTGCCACCCAAATCACACTGCTCCGTTCTGTCAGCCGTTCTGTGGGTGGTGAGTCCACAGGAAGTTATGTGGGTCAGGATGGTGCTATGATCAGAGCACCTTAGTGGCAACATGGCAGCTGGTGGACTTGAACCTGAAGCCTTTCAGACCCAAGTCTGCTGTCATAACCCCTAGGACACCACTGCCACTCTATAGTAACTTAATTTAATAAATACATACAGACATACAGACATATTAAAGCCATATTAGCTGCAGTCCAGTACAGACCAATGAAGTGAAGTAAAAATGTTCACAACTCACCTGATGATTTCTCAGGACATAATAGTGAGCAATAGTGCAGTGGTTCAGAACCACTGGTTTTAAACGTTAAACCACAAAATTACAAACACTTTTAACAGCATCAAACCTGATGATTAAGTCCGCTTCCTTACCCACTAGACCACCTCTGTTGCCACCTTATAGAAACATTTTTGAATCTTTTCTTTTTATCAAGTCCTTCCCTTAGTGGGGATTTATCACAAAAGCATCTCGAGTTTCCATGTTTTAAACACAGTGTTGGTTTGAAAGAGTTAAAATTAGTCCAAACTATCAGTTCAGCCATAAATTCTCTTCTTCCTGCCATTGAGGCTCACGTCGAATGACTTGTGTGGGCTTTCCCCCCGCTCTCGTCTTTTTATTACAACATATGGTAAAATTAAAGAGGAGACAAAACTGTGTAAATTGTTCATGACAAGGACAATAAAAGAAACATGGTGAGACCCATAAATCCAACCTTGTCTGTTCATGTGCAGTATATTTGACTTAGCTTTAAATTTTAAAACATACAACCAGATCTTTTTACGCTTACGCGGCCATGAGGCGTACAAGGAAACGGCTCCTTTCTGCTCTAGTTTCCCCTCCTTTCTCCGTGTCTGTGTGTCTCTCCCTGTCTTTGGCCTTGAAGGTGCTTTCAGTTGGCCCTAGTGTGGCCAGGTTAGAGATGGATGTGTGGCCCTTGGGAGCTGCAGGCAGAGTGCAACACTGATCATGTCAGACAGGCTGAGGAGGCTGCATAAGATCATCATCGCCCAGCAGTGGAGTGAATCGCCGCAGTGGCACTTTCACACAACCTATGACCGCTGTCCTAACCCCCGAGGTCATGATCAATGTCCAGGGTCAGAGGGGGCCTCCGTGATCCATGAGACTAAAGACCCCCCTCCCCTGCCTCGGCCTCTCTTTTTTACATTCTCCCCTTCACCTGTTTTTTTAACTCACCATTTTCTCTTCCCCTCATCTCATATCTGTTTCTCTATCGCTCACACTCTGCTTTTCTGGCCCGCACCGATTGAGACATCCCATCCCCTGGGAGTGCAAAAAGGAAAGCAAGAGAAAATCAATAGGAAAGATGAGTGAAGACCTGGGGGTCCCATCAAAAACTGAATGCATCTCTCTGTGCTGGAATGACTCACACGGATAGAAAAACACAGGATACACAGTGGCATCACTTATGTGATTCGATAGGACAGCAGTAAACGCCGGCCAGAAAAATGTTCGAAAATACAGCAGAGTATATTTATCCAGTTAAGTCATCATTATTAAGTACAATCATACAGTAAAACAGCCACTCCAGCCTTACAAAGTGGAAAATAAAGAGCACAAGGGGGGCCGGAGGGTGGTGGGTGGGGGCAGCCATTCCATGGAGATTTAACGTCTGCGTGGTTTGATGACAAAAGTTTTTTTCTTGCTAGAGAAAGGAAGAAAGATGGAGCTCCACATAAATGCCAGGCTCACTGTTTGTCTATGGCTGTAATTTGAGCTGAGCAAAATGTCACCACATTATCAATCTGTCCTGCCTTAATTATAGCGCTCCTACAGCAGCATTTGCACGCTTCTGCGCTGTGTATGATTAAAACCAAGGAGAAAAAAAAAACAGCATAAAAAAAAGTAAGAATCCATATGTTTCACTAAAACTTTGTGGCCTTGCTGGTTCTGTCAAAGGATCGATGCCATTTTTACTACTTCCCCTTAACAGGGAGCGGTGCAAGGGTATCTAAGAGCTGATATGGTTGGGGCTACAGCGATATCTCACTTTGAGCAAAAAAAAAACAGTTTTCTTCACTTGGGGCCCCCTAGTGGCAAGGGTCCTTGCCAGGTCGCAGGGGCAGCAGTCTCCATAACTGCCACCCAAATCACAGTGCACCATACTCTCATTCTTCCTGGAGGTGGTGAGCCCACTGGAAGTTATCTGGGTCGGGATGGTGCTCTGTTTACAGCACCTCAGTGGCAACCTGGCAGCTGGTGGATTCGAACCTGGATCCTTGCGGATCCAAGTCTGCTTCCTAAAGCGCTAGGACTCTACTGCTGCCCCATAGTAGCTTCACCACATTAAATAATTTTACTGTTCATCTTTCCCTACTGAGAAAGCTGTTCAATGGGTTCTCCCATCTTCTTGCAGAAACGTCTTTGTGTCTCATCCTTCCTCTAATCTTCACTTTTTCCTTTTGACTCTCTTATTTAGGGTTTGCCACAGTGAATAAATAGTTTCCATCTCCCCCTGTCCTCTGTATCTTCTACTCTAACTCCAACTACCTCCATGTCCTCCCTCACTGCATCCACCAGTCTCCTCTTTGTCTCCTACCTGGTAGCTCCATCTCTAGGATCATTCTTCTAGCAATGTATCCACTGTCCCTCCTCTGAACATGTCCAAACCATCTCAAGCTGTCTTCTCTAGCTTTTTCTCCAAACCTTCCAGTCTGTGTTGTCCCTCTAATCACCTCATTCCCGATCATGTCCATCCCTGTCTCTCCTAAAGAGAATCTCAGCATCTTTAACTCTCACCCTTCCTCGAACACACAGTCAATAAACATTGTTATTTACACTCACTAAAGTTTTTTGTTTGGGTGAAGCACCTGAGGCCTAAAACACCAACCAAAGCTCATAGGATTTTGTGCTTTTACCCTAGAAAAACCCTGGGCAGGACATGAACTGATTGGCCTAAAATAGAATTGTTCAGTTAAAATGCACCATAAATAATGCAGAAAGAACACATAACCTCTCATGAGTGAAACCACCAACACACATACACGCTGGTGCATGCACGCACACATGCACAAAGAGAAGGTTTTTCTTTTTTTTCACTGGCTGGTGAAGAAAAGTGAATGGATGTCACAGGAAGGAGGAGGACCCAGCGGAGGAGACACACATGCTTCTCGCTTCATCTCCTCCCACTGCTCCTCGTTGGATGTTTGTTTCCCCTCTCACTCACGTTCAGACTTCATGACATCCTCTGTGTCTGCGGGGGGAAATAATGTTGTCCCTATCACAGCGTGTTCTTCCTGCCCACCAGGGCTCGCGCGCAACACACAGCGCAGCCTGTCCAACCCTGTCACCTCATCATTCTTTCATAGCTTTTCATCAGAATTCATCCACACCAGGTCAGGAGCCTGGAAGCGCCGACCACTTGTACAGCTGAACAGCACTTTCTCCTCTGTTTTTATTTATTTTTTTGGGTCCTTCCTGCATGTGAGGTTATCCTAAAACACCAACATCAACATCAGAACCAACATCAACATCAGGCATTTACTAACTTTTCCATTTCTCCTGACTACACAGGACCGACTCTAATCAATAAAACATCCAGGACAAACCTATTCGAAGTCTCCGCGCATGGTTAATTTGCAGCTGAAATATTTATTCTTTGGTCAAATTAAACATGTATGTCGAGAGACGACCCACTCTGCGGGTAACTTTGAACATGTGTGCAGAGACACCTAGCGGTGAGGAGCCAGAATAGCACCTCATATTCATTCACCGTTTCGTCAGAGTAAAGAAAGGTAAGGAAGGGAAACTCCTTGTTATTTTGATCCACATCACTGCACAAAACGAAATGTCACCTCTGCATTTAACCCATCACCAAAGTAAACAGGGGGCAGCTTTGAGCGACCAGGGTTACAGTGCCATGCTCAGTGATAACCTGGCAGCTGCTGGATTCAAACCTGAAACCCTCCAGGACCAGCTCCTTAACAGTAAAGTCAGTGACGTAGAGTAATGTAACAAGAATAAAAGTCTCAACTTGGCGTTGAGCAGAAAGTGATGAATTAATGGATCTTTTCTTCTACCGTTTTGTGCAGCAGTATGGAAATGAATAATAAATGGAAAAATCAAGACATTTTATGTTTTTTTTATGTAGCCTAGGGCAGCATTTCCTAAAGATCTCACCTGATAGACTTAGACTTGGACTACCTTTGTTGTCATTGCACAGAAAAACACAAACAGTGGGTCTGGCAACACGATGTTGATGCTCAGCAGCCGCAGTACAGTGTATAGTACACGGCTTCTAAGTCATAGGGTAACATTAAAGTCAGGTATGTTACATACAGTATGTGTACAGACACTGAGAGCAATATATATTACCACCAATATAAAAATACATCACTGACTGAATTAATAAGTAGTAGTAGTATTGCAATTGAAGTGCACAGTATAGGATACAGGGTCGGGATATTGCACAGAAAACATTAAACATTAATCTATTTAATTTATGATAAATAACCTAACTTTATAATAAAATGTAACTGAAAAAGAATGTCACTGTGTTGGTTTTGCTGTTAGACCCACGTAAGGCCCAGAACCATTTAGGACGAGTCATGAAAGCGCTTAAAAAATAATATAATAGAAATATAAATGTTTATATTAGAGTGAAAAACGATCATTTTAAATCTTAAAATAGAAATAATAGCCGCAGCGGTGGCCCAGTGGCTAAGTAAGCAGACCTATGACTTGGTTCCCAAGGTTCAATTCCTCCAGCTGCCAGGTTGCCACTGAGGTGTTCTGATCATAGCGCGGTTCAGACCCACATAACTTCCAGTGGACTCACGACCCACAGTAAGGCTGACAGTATGGAGCAGTGTGATTTGGGTGCCAGTCGTGGAGACTGCTGCCCCTAAGACCTGTTAACAGATAAGAGGATGAGCAAATAAATGATAAATATTAATAAATTACAGGGTGATTTATTAATATATTAAGTAGTGGTTTCATCTATCCAGTCTTACTGGGTCCTTCAAGGGGACCTGTATTAATGACGCCCCCTGGCATGTCCTGGAAATTACCTTGACACTGCTGATGTAAGGCAGGTACACAAACCACTCTTTCACCTGATGGCACGCCTGTATGTCTTTGCACCTTTAAATTAAATATACTGTATATTTACGAGCGCTTTAAGAACAAAATCCTGGTAGGAGACGCCTTTCCTGTGCAGATGTTGTGAAGGAGACGGTTAGTTTGCTGAGTTAATATTAGCTGATCTCACAGACTTGGGTTTGTACCATCAGGAGGACTCCTCCCTGGACCAGAGTGTTTACTCAAACACAGCGTCTTGGCCCCGGCGGCTGCAGGCCTCACCACCGCCTGACAAACGCCCTATTCAAGTGGAACAGGAACTGGATCCAACTCTGCCACGTCAGGATCCATGAGCATTTAACACCGGGTAAATATTTTTACTCCCTTAACAAGGACACCCAGCAGTGCCGCGCAGGACACCCCGGAGACAACAATGCAGGCAGTGAAGTTGAAGGACAGTGGGTTGCTTTGTCTTTGCCTCATCTTTTGTCATATAATCTGCGAGCTTATCTGTGTGAACGAGGTCACGTGGGAGTGTCGGAGGGACAGATAATTGTCCTTAACTTCCTGTTGGACCGAAGGCCCAGACATTTTGGACTTGTGCTGAAGTGTAAACCCTGTCTTTGGCGACTCATGAGAGAGAGCTGCAGACATGCTTTGCTGCTCACGTGTAGAAGAATGCGCACTTTTGCGTGCGTGGCCACGTTCGTGTTCCTGTCGTTCCTGGGACTCAGCCTGCTCTTCCTGCCGGAGCCCTTCACCTCACAGCCGCCGCACACGCAGCGGCGCGGGCCGGTGACGCTGCTGGTCTGGACCCATCCGTTCCATCGACGCCAGGACCTCCCTGACTGCCACGAGCTCTTTCACATCAGCGGCTGCGCGCTGACGGATGACCGGCGCGAGTACGCGCACGCTGACGCCGTCGTCGTACACCACCGGGAAGTCGCTCTCGGTTCCGAAGAACTACCGCCGGAACCGCGGCCCAGGGGACAGAAGTGGATCTGGCTGAACTACGAGTCTCCCAGCCACACACCGCGGCTGTGGCAGCTGGAGGGACTGTTCAACCTCACGCTGAGTTACCGCACAGACTCGGATATATTCCTGCCCTACGGCTACCTGGTCCCGCGCACACCCGGAACCCGCATCTCAGATGGCCGCCGCGCACACCTGCTCCACCGACCATCCAACAAGGACCTCCGGCGGCCACACCTCGCGGCCTGGGTCGTCAGTAACTGGTCCGAGTCTCACGCCCGGGTGTCTCTCTACTACCAGCTGCGCCGCTACGTCAGGGTGGATGTGTTCGGACGAGCGGGTCGGCCGATGGAGGACAGCGGCAGAGCGGGGGTGGTTCGGCTGCTCGGCCGATACCAGTTCTACCTGGCTCTGGAGAACTCTCTGCACACGGACTACATCACAGAGAAGCTGTGGAACGCGGTCCAGGCCGGGGCCGTGCCGGTGGTCCTGGGGCCGGACAGGAGGAACTACGAGCGGTTCCTGCCGCCGCAGGCCTTCATTCACGTGGATGACTTCCCCACGGTGCGCGGGCTCGCCGGGTACCTGCTGATGCTCAAGCGCAACCCGCTGCTCCTCAGGAGACACCTGGACTGGAGGGGCGACTACGCCCTGTACCGACCCGTCATGTGGTCAGAACACTACTGTACAGCCTGCAGGGCGATCAGGAGGTCCAGAGGGAAGAGCCAGGGGGTCAGAGACCTCACTCAGTGGTTTTACTCCTGATTAGAAAAAAAAAAAACATCCTGGTGTCCAGGAAGTCCAGACCAGAACTACATAACAAATAATAAAAAGTTTACATGGTGAATAAAATAGAAATAAAAACAAAATATTTCTGCATCAGAAACATGTAGGATGGATCACTGTTTGATTTAACACCTTGTCGGACTGGAGACAGTTCCATCAGTGTTAGCCTGCAGTCCAAAAACCCAAGGACAAAACCCTTTAACAAATACAACTCAACAGTGGACGAGGGGGCGCCTTCTGAGACATTTACTGCCCTTCGTGCTTTTGAGTTTTTATCTGAGGATCCTGTTGTCAATCACTGATTTACAAATCAAACCAACACACCAGTATGTCCTCTTCATTAATGGCCATGTTTCAGAGATATTCACTTTTGTCAATATTTGATTTTTCCAACATTGTCCAAACACAGCCTGAGTGGATCCCATCATGGGGCTCAAACTGGTTCCACAAAGGGTTCCTGTGGCTGCTCCTTTATGGTCCAACCAACCAGCTGATTTAAGTCTGCAGAGCCAGAGGACAGTCACTATCCAATCAGCCACTGTGGTCCTTTCAGGGATGGTTTCTGACCTCTGGACTATTAGTAGATGCAGGGATGACAGAACTATTTGGGAATGAGAATCAAGAAGTGCTGCTCCCTCTGAAGTCACTATTTTGTTAAATCTCCACGACTGCCACCCAAATCACACTGCTCCATACTGTGATCCTTCCTGTGGGTGGTGAGCCCACTGGAAGTTATGTAGCTCTGGGTGGTGCTATGCTCCGAACATCTTAGTGGCAACCTGGCAGCTGGTGGATTAGAACCTGAAGCCTTGTGGACCCAAGTCCTTCTTCCTTAACCTGCTCCATATTAAGAACATTCAATCTTTCTTTCTTTTTCCTTTCACCTTGTCCCTTTTCTCAGGAGTTACCACAGCGAGTCAACAATGTCCATCTGTATCCTCATCTCTAACTCCAACTACCTCCATGTCCTCCATCATGGAGGTAAGAACATGAAGAACATTCAACACCATTTTACATTATAAATAGTCCAATGAGTACAAATTATTGTAGTTGCTGCTGCTTTTTTTTTCTACAGAAATGAATCTTTATACAGCTGTACTTGTTTACAGTCGTCTCCCAGACGCTTGTTGTCCATAATAAAATATATTTTATTTATTTTAAAACCCAGCGTCTTTTAATGCTTGAATTGACATCTGCAGGAATAAGAACTGACTTACCCTAACCCTAGAATAATTGTACTCAACTCTATAATATTTTGACTTGGTCGCCTCTGTGTTCACCCTAAAATGGAAGCCAACACCTGTGATCATACAGGTATAGATCTCTCTGCATCGAGAAGTTTGTCAAGTCTTAACGTAACGTGTCGTAAAAAAAAACCCAAGCTCAGCTCTTCTCTGCAAAACAACAGTATTTTGACATATTGCATATTTTCATTGCTGGTAGAAAAAAAAAACAACTCCTGACTTGAACTCGACAGTTGTTGAACCTGTGCTCTTCAGCTGGCGCTCAATGGATCCAGAAGCTGAGCTGCAGATCATTGATATTTGCACCTAAGTCAGTGCCAAGGCACAGAATTAACACTTAGCCCTGTCAAATGAGACATTGCCTGCAGGGACAGTGGCAGCGTGTAATGGTAATATGTCTCATAATGAGGTGATGTCTCAACAGCTGCTCATACCCCTAATGTCTATCAGCGGTAATGCCGTCAGACGGCCACGCAGTCTCACCCCCCACCCCCCTCCCTCACTCCCTGTCATAATCCAACTCATTTACAATACAGGGAATTATGAACATATCCAGTTACTGTAAACTGAGCCACGTCCAGACCCTTAGCTGAGCTTTGAAATAGACGGCCTAAAAGTTTGGCCTGCATCTCCCCGAACCTTCACATTGTCCTTCAAACGGTCCATTACACCTTCTCTGCTGGGCTGCGTGTGGCGTCTGTCTGGACGGAGCAGGTGCTGCACAGTTGGCTCGGTGTAAAGACCAAAAACAAATGGCTTTGTTTTAAGGAGGTCATCCGATCAAGACAGAGAATCAGTTTCCACAGTTGAAGCCAAAGTTCTGAACGGTGACGATAGAATCACAGGCTGAAGACAAACAAACCAGTATCAACTCCATCAGGATCAAAAGACAATGGAAAAAATACATGTGGTTTTAACAAGAGATTTTACAAAGAAAATGTCAAGATTAGAAAGATTAGACCTGAGCTTCAGCCCTGTTTTTGGGGCAACCAAGAGTGGCAGAAGGTCAGTGGAAGAAGAAAGGAAGAAGCTGACCATTCAAGCACTTGCACAAAAGCCAGTGGTGAGAAGATAATACAGGAGAAAAGAAAGAAGTCTTCAGAATTACTGTGCCCAACAACCCTGCAGACAGTATTAACAGCCTTTATATTCATAGTTATAGTTCATCTTCATCCTCTTATTGGTTACTGGATCTCAGGAGCATCAGTCTCCATGACTGCAACCCAAATCACACTGCTCCATACTGTCAGCCTTCCTGTGGGTGGTGAGTCCACTGGAAGTTATGTGGGTCTGGACGGTGCGATGACCAGAGCACCTCAGTGGCAACCTGGCAACTGGTGGATTAGAACCTGAAACCTTGTGGACCCAAGTGCTCTTCCTTGACCACTAGGCCACCACTGCTGACGATCATCCATGCAATAGTATCTAAACAGGGTTAGACAAATGTTTTGGGTTGCAGTCAGAAATGAAAACTAGGCTTAGCATACCCAGGGTTAGCATAGCGCCGTCACAACCTTACAGTGCTCTCATTATAGCACCGTCCTGACCCACATACCTCCAGTGGACTCACCACCCACAGGAAGGCTGACTGTACAGAGCAGTGTGATTTGGGTGGCAGTGGTGGAGACTGCTTCCCCTAAAACCTGGGACTAGATAAGACGATGAAGGTAAAGACTCAAGTCAGAGAAAAAGTTGGACATTTCAAAGATCTTTGCATAAATGATAATAGCAGCTCAGCAAGTGCACAACAGCTCAATCTTTTGGACTTTTTTGGAACATGTAACAGGGGTCCCACATTCTGGTCCAGGGACCGGTGCCGGCCCAAAGACCATTCCATACTAGGCCAAAGTGGGACAGACATTCCTTTACCTTATTCATTTAAGGATAATCTGACAATGTTTCAAAATAAAGTCTAAATCATCATTCTATATTAGTGCAGATTTACTGGTCCATAGTAATGGTGGAGGATACAGTAGTATAGATGATTGGTACAAAATGTTGGGAACTGCTGACTAAAATATAACATTATCATGGTTCATGGACCAGGGTGTGTGGTTCCACAGATCACTCTGTGTCCTGTGAGGCCTTTCAGCAGAGTATATATCACTCTGATAATGATGAATTAGCGTCACGAAACACTACCGAGTAAATCATCACCAAAGCTTGGACATGCAGATAAGGCACATCGTGGTCAGTGGAACACGGGGGTCGCAGTAAGTCTGAAGTCAAAAAGATGGAAACCCCAATTCGTCTTTTTCCTATCTCTACTCCGGGATGAAATATCACCCGGTGTCGCCGGACGACAAGTTTACGGAGGCAGAGGTGAGTTGTTGCCTGGCAACAAGGTGAAATATTGGACGCATCAACGTGAGATGGGGCTTCATCGGTACCGGCGGTGGTGATACCGCCCGTACGAGACGAAGGTGAGCGTTGATGAATTCCCGGAATCTGAGGCAATTTAATCTGATTTAAGGTCCTTAACCACCAGCTACAGCTTATTACAGAGATCCTTCTCAGCTCCTTTTTTTTTTTTCCAGGCCTTCTCTTCACTCACAGCACCATTCATAACCAACATGGCCTCTGGCTGGAGACACACTAATCTCATTTGTACAGCAACAGATGTTTCTCTTAAAAACATCCGTTGACTGGGGAGAAAAAAGTGGGCTTGGTATTCTCTCAGGGGATCAAAGAGAGCAGTCTAATCACTATGAAATCTGTCACATTTGTCCTGGTTGGAGGAGACATATTGACTTACAGTAGGCCGTCTTTTCGCTGTGAAACATAAACGCGGCCCCTTCTCCTGCAGCCTACACATATTTTACAGGGAATCTTTCATGTTGCGCACATCAAACGGCCGCGGACATGGTTGGGGGTGCATATGAAACAACACAAAAAAAAAAAAAAAAGGAAAAAACCCGCGCAAACAAACAGCGCAGTGTTCCCATGGCAGCGTGGCGCAGTAATCTGACGGCTGGTTTCCCATGGCTGTGTCTCCCTGCCCCATAGACCTCCGCTCTGTCTCACTGATGGCTCCTGTGATTGCAATCATCCATCTTACTGTCAAACACAAAAAAAGGGCCAGAGAGGGGAAATCAGACTCACCCTCTCCCTCTCTCTCCCTCTCTTGCTCCCTTGTGTCCAGCAAACAAGCCGCCCCACTGTGAGCCGAGCAAATACTTGGTCAACTGTCTCGGCGCTCCACGTCCGCGTCCGCATGCGTGGTAATAAGACCTACACAGAGAACATGTGTGGGTGTGCATCTTTGGTTGCCTGTGCGCGTCCATTATGCTGCATGATCAGCCACTGGAGTGTTACACCAGGGAGTTTTGGACGTGTCTGATCTTGCAGCTGATCAAAAACTCCAGAGAGTTGTTCCCTGGTGGCTCCGCGCAGAGAAGGCCTCACATCAACATGTCTCTGTTCAGTAGACAGGAAAAACAAGAGGGGGGGGAGACAAGGAGAGAGGGAGGGAAGGAGGGGAGATGAAAGCAGCATAGAGAGAGCGGAGTTAAATATATGACAATGATACATAACTCCACTCATCCGCCTGTTGTGATGGGATAATTGAACGGCAAACGTCCGCTCTGTTTCCCCTCTGTTGATGTTACGCCGTGTCTGATCTCTCGTCTCATCACAAGAGCCGACGATTTACAAACAGAAGGAGATGAAGAACCTGTTTCGTCTCTGTGCAGACGGGACAGATGTGAAGACTGACAAAAAAAAAAAACAGAGACAACTGTTGCTTGAAGACTGATCACCCGCAGAGAGGTCGCACCGAGTCGAGGGAAGATGGCGCACAGAGAGGAGCAAGAGGAGGAAGACAAAAGAGGAGCTACGGTCGAAGCTCCTGCTGGTTGAAAGTCTCACCACACTGGGAAGACGTGTTAATGCAGGATGTCTGAGTGTAATTATGTGTTATTAAGAGGAGACGCTGAAATTCTTCCCTTTATTCCAGCTGCATTAGTCCTACACTGTTATTAAACACTGATAAAGACGCTGAATATGGAATAATGCCACTCAGGAAAACAAACAAGTGTTTCACAACAAACAACAACAACGGAAACCAATTGAAATCATTGACAATCAACCCCAACACTGAAGATCCTCCAAATGGTTCCAGATTCAATATCACTTTTTTTGGCTTGCAATTTGATTAATTGGATTCAAAAGCGATTTTCCTTTATGACACAGTTAATGTCCAGAGCATAAATGAGACAAAGAGGAGATTGATGGATGCAGTGAGGGAGGACATGGAGGTAGTTGGAGTCAGAGTAGAAGACACAGAGGACAGGGGGAGATGGAAAATGTTGACTCGCTCTGGAAACCCCTGAAAAAAGGGACAAGCTGAAGTAAAAGAGAATTAATCAGTTGCAGGTAAACACTACTATGACTTTGAAACGGCTCAAACTAAACGGGAAATGTTGACATTTCACTGCATATGGTTGGACTGCAGTAATTGATAGTTAAAGATGTATATATATATATATATATATATACATACAGTATATTCAGACAGGAAGATGTGGAGAAAAGGCAGATTGAGATGGTTTGGACATGTTCAGAGGAGGGACAGTGGATACATTGGTAGAAGAATGATCCTAGAGATGGAGCTACCAGGTAGGAGACAAAGGTAAGGACATGAAAGCAAATGTCACTTGTCATTGTGATTCACACCACTGCACACAACGAAATGCGACCTCTGTATTTAAGCCATCAACAAAGTGAACAGTGGGCAGCTTTGAGCGCCCGGGGAGCCGTGAGTGGGGGTGCTTGGCTGTAGGGGGATTCGAACCGGGGGCCTTACAGACCCAGGTCTGCTTCCTTAACCATTAGGCCACCAACTGCCCCAGAGGCCCCAAAGAGGAGATTGATGGATGCAGTGAGGGAGGACATGGAGGAAATTGGAGTTAAGAGTTTAGGATACAGAGGACAGGGTGGAAGGAAATTGTTGACTCGCTGTGGCCCCCCCTGAAAAAAGGGACAAGCCGAAAGGAGAAGATCTACTACGAACCTACTGATCCACCAACATTCACTGTTCACTGTACAGACTCAAACTCCACTCATGTCTGTTTCTATTGTATTTCTTGTATTTTATTCCATTTATCTTGTTCTGTGCTGCTGCTGCTGCTGGAGCTGAAACTTCCATAGGGGTTAAAAGAGCTCCATCTATCTCTGTATCTATCAAACTAAAATCTCCCTGGCAGATTAGGAAGAAGTCCGTACAGTCCTGTCAGGATCGATGCTCCATCAGCCACTTCACATGAATCCACGCTGAAGCCAAACGTGGCGTTGTGTGATTCTCAGGGCCAGATCCTAACTGTTTCAGCGTTTGTTCCCTTCGCCTTCCAGATGTTGGCTCTTCAGATGTGATTCATTTGACTTCATGTAAAGCAGATCTTCTTGGCAGCCCAACACGGAGTCGTCAGTTTTAACAAGGCACAGGGAGGCAGAGGGAGAGGGAGAGGTTTCATTCCAACAATCCTGAGGAAACAAAAATGACACAAAAGACTCATAACACTTTATGAGATTACACTTTATTGCGTGGTCTTCAACGTTTTCCCACCACGACGTACATATATATATAGTATAAAACTGTGTTTTTGAATACACTGGGCCTAGTGCCATGTATAAATGTACCTTGTCATTTTGCATTTAATACCAAGCTTCTCAAACACAAAGGCTCATATGGTTTAATTTAAACATGTGCAAGGTACAGTGACTGGAAACAAATAAAAAAAAAAATTAAACACAAGTTCAAGACCTTGTGACAGAACCCTGCCCCCTCCAGACCTGTCATGGTCTCCAACCCCCCCCATTTAAGACCAGTATTTTTATCGTACAACATGTGGAGAGCTGCTAAAAAACACGAGCAATACTTGGATGATTCACGTCTGCAAATGAAATGTTCAACATCTCACAAAAAAATGGTTTGTTAAAAAAAATCAAGACACACAAACAAAAGTCAAATTACAAAAAAAATTGTTAAAAAATAAATTTAAGAGTTAGAATAAAGAACCGTTTCCAGTTAGGTAATAAAATTGCAACACCCAACTAAATTAAGAACACAAGTGTCTGACGTGTCTGACTCTTCGCTCAGATGGAACGCTGTGTTTGTTTTTCTCCCGGCGTTGGAACGTGAAGAGAACCTCGAAGAACGGGCTGAAGACGTTTGATCTTAATAGTAGAGAAAGAGAGCGGGTCCAAAATGTTGCCGAAACCTGAACCTTCAGACGTGTCTGTTAAATTAGAGACAGAGAGAGAGAGAAGGTACAGAGGGATACAACATTTAATTATTCTTATTAGTATTATGGCTGTCAAAGGATCACAGTTGTTCTGTTTTCTGGATAATCAGAGAGGGACTGTCCTCCATAAATCTCCTCTTTGTCTCCTACCTGGTAGCTCCATCTCCAGGATCATTCTTCTACCATTATATCCACTATCCCTCCTCTGGACATGTCCAAACCATCTCAATCTGGCTTCTCTAGCTTTTTCTCCAAACCTTCCTGTCTGTGTTGTCCCTCTAATCACCTCATTCCTGATCCTGTCCATCCTTGTCTCTCCTAAAGAGAATCTCAGCATCTTTATCTCCTCCACCTCCTGCTCTGTCTCCTGTCTTCTACCTATTCCTATTGTCCCTAATCCATCATGGCTGGTCTCACCACTGTCCTGTCCATTCCACCCTAACCAAACTTTGGACATGTTTTTCAACACTGTCACCAATTTACTGTTGATAATTATTTTGTTTCTGTGTTTTACTAAAGTGGTCACTGCTACAGGTTCCAACAGTCGACATGCAGATGACACAGATTTGAATAATTTTCATTAGTTCACAGATAACGTCCAATGAATATATATCTAAAAACAGTTATGTGTTTCTGGAGCAGGAAGACCAACAGTTGGACGTCTGTGTTTCATATCTGTTGTTATTTGTGATTAATTTGAACAATAGTATTTTACTTTGGAAGAAAAAAATGACAAAATTAAAACTGGACATTTAGCCCCAGAGAGATAGTGGATTTCTGTCACATTTTTGCATCTTGACTTAAGTACACTGTGTGATTTTTTTTTTCCACTCGCATCTGTACCATGTGAAGATGGTCCATCTGCTGCTCACCCTGTACGATCACACATCACACGTCTGACTGATGTAGCCAGAGCTGCTTCATACGAAAGCATCCTCCAAATGTTTTGTGATGTAATGCAAATAAAAACAAGAGGAAAAATGAGGAGCTCTCGAGAGACACGACGAGAATAATGCCCAGCAATCAAAAACCCATTTCCCCTCACTATTTGTGTCACTCTGCGAACAAGCATGGCAAAGTAAAGGAGACAAAGATGATGTGTAAGTCCTAGGAAGATCGTGAGATGGAAATCACTTATTTTAAACCTATGCACAACTGAATCAAAACTCAGGCCTGATCAACAGTTTATCGTACGACTGAAAAATTGTGTAAAAAAATCGTCAAAATCACAACGTGTACGTAATTTCTACTCCATAATTTCATCTATCTATCTATCTATCTAACGTCTTCATCTAAGCCTAATATTTGACTTAAAATTTGGTTTGAAAAAAAATCTACCTGAACAAGCCAGTAGGGTCAATTAGACCTACTGTACATGCTGTGAGTTAAGATGGTATTTTAGATTAAGGTGGTCCAGTGACATGACAAATTCTCCCCACAGTGTGTGTAACTAACAACAGATGAGAATCCTGGAGAGTAGTAGTAACTGGTTCTCTTTGACAGCCCTATAATTTATTTTGAAGGTTTTTGACCATTTTTCTGACCGTGAATGCCGATCATGTGCTCCAGGATCAGGACCCTCTCAGCCAGGATCTTCAGAGCTTCTCTCAGCTGCTGCACTGCTTCTCCCTGGGAGACACCATCATTTTTATTTATTTAAAATGAATTATACATCAAGTGAAACCAGTACAAGTGAGCAGGCAGGGAAAAAAATAACTCGTAGAGGTGTCCCTTACCTCACCGGAGACTGCCCCTGGCTCCCCCTTTGGCCCCGGCACTCCCTAACAAGCAGAGCACAACAGTCACGTCATCTCTGCGTCTGTCTCTGTCTCGAGCGACGTTTGGAGAGAATTCTCAGACTACAAACATTCAGCTGGGACAAAATGACCACAAAGCTATGGCCCTAATAATGTTTATGTCATTAGTTACAGTTAAATTAGGATTTGGTTTTACTGCAGTACTGTATGTGTTGGATGAAATGACAGAAACACACTCACAGGCAGGCCCTGCTCCCCTGGTACACCAGGGAGTCCCTGTTGGACAAGAGACAGAAACAGAGAGAAATGACTGAGAAGAACTGCATTCAGTAAAAAAAAAAGAGAGAGAATAACGGACGGACGGACGGACGGACGGACAGAAAAATGGACAGACAGACAGACAGACAGACAGGCGGATAGATAGATGGATAGACAGATACTGATGGACGGATAGATGGACAGACAGACAGAAAAATGGACAGACAGACAGACAGATAGATAGATGGATAGACAGATACTGATGGAAGGATAGATGGACAGACGGACAGACAGACAGATGGACAGACGGACAGACAGACAGATAGATGGACAGACGGACAGACAGACAGACAGATGGACAGACGGACAGACAGACAGACAGATGGACAGACGGACAGACAGACAGACAGACAGACAGACTCACACTTTTCCCTGGATCTCCTTTAGGCCCAGGATTCCCAGGTTTTCCTTGGAAACCTTGATCACCCTAGAAGAAAAGAAAAGAAACCAATGAGATAAGTGAGAGAATTTTGTTAGCAGCACCTGAACAGGATCAGGAATGAGGTGATTAGAGGGACAACACAGACAGGAAGGTTTGGAGAAAAAGCTAGAGAAGACAGATTGAGATGGTTTGGACATGTTCAGAGGAGGGACAGTGGACACATTGGGTAGGAGACAAAGAGAAGGAGGACATGGTTAAATATAGAGAAGAGATTCCAACTAGGATTTATTCACTTGTCAAAGTCCACATGCGAGAGCCCTTTCCCTGTGTGGCCCTAGATACAGCACAACACATCCAATATACCAGGGATTCTGAACCATTGGGCGCCGGCCCAAAGTTGGGCCGCAAGCGCCCCCTACAGGGCCGTGAAAATTTTAAACTGCTATTATTAAGGGCCCTAGGTCACTAGACACTGAAAAAATTGGGCCTCGGTGACAAAAAGGTTAAGAAACCCTGCAATATACTGTATTTATAACTTTCTGGGACATATACTCACGTCCTGTCCTGGCAGCCCTGGTAGACCTGGTGGTCCCTGTGGTCCTGAGGTTGAAACAGTTCATGTACATAGAGAAATGACAAAGGTGGATGTCACAATAAAGAACATTTAGCAGCATTTAACTCCAGGACAGACTGGAAAGGACATTGTTGTTAGAGCGTGGACAAATAATTTTATTTTGGTTATAATAATATTGTAATTGTATTATGTTCTTATTGATGCTTTTGGTGTGTGAATATCACAGCTGTGGACTGTGCTTCGTGGATTGGTTTCTTCAACGGCTTTATTACAGTTACATGAGTTACCTAAGAAGTAACAACTGACTTTTCATCAATGGTTTCTATAGACACAATGAGATTATTATACAGTTGTATTGGCAGGAAGCCACCAGTGGCGTTGAGAAATGCACAGTTGACTGTATCGTTCCGTATACAGTGTCTTTTCTTTGACAACCTCAGATTCATGTCATGTTCATACTCATCCATTCAACACTGATCTGCGGGTGTCGTCTGACAGAAAACACACAGGACAGTCTTTAGAAATGTCTTTAATCCACACACCTGGGGGGCCGATGGGACCTGTTGGACCGGGGGGCCCTGCGGTGATCCGAGGATTAGGGAGAGTTGAATGGACAGGAAACTCCTCTGGGAAAAAAAAAAAACGACAGAAAACAGAAGGTTAAGCAAAAATGTTTAGCAGGTGCTCATTGTCCCCCCATCTCCATCTGTTGGCGTCTTTATCTATTTACTCTCCTCAATCAGCAGCCCACGGGCATGTCACATGGCAGCATGTATACGGTGCTACCCATAATGCATCATGAGTGTCAGGAAGCGTTAGCTTTTGGACAGGCCATAAATATCTGCAAATACTGTACTGATGGAGTCGTTTACTGAACGC